>JASDQU010684639.1:24395-42220 GCA_032191745.1 Picea mariana
AGTTGCTTGATTTTCCGATCCAATATGAAAATTGGTTTCACTTGAAATCTTCCTTCTAGATCCACCTAAATCACATTCCAATCAATAATATGATTAGCATTAGGTACATAGTTCTTAAGAAATGAAACATGGAAAACATTATGAATACACAAGGATGTAGGCAATGCAATCATATATGCGACAAGACCAACCCTTTCAAGTATTTCGAATGACCCACAATAACATGTTGCTAACTTAGAACACTTCCCCAACTTCAGGGAACTACGCATGGATTTCATTTTCAAAAACATGTGATCACCCACTTTAATCTCTTTGTGGGTTCTACCTTTATCCGTGCAGTTTTTCCTCCTGTCTTTGGCAACTTTTAAATTCTGCCTAATATTTACCATCTGCTCTTCCATTTCTTGGAGCAGATCTGGCCCAACTACTGCGCGGTTTGTTGGGTTGTCCCAAATCATAGACATGCTGCACTTTCTCCCATAAAGTGCCTCAAATGGGATCATATTAAAATATGTTTGATACCCACGGTTGTAAGTAAACTCTACCAAATGAAGGTAGTCTTCCCATTTTGATGGGTTATCCATCACATACATCCTGATCATATATTCAATCACCTGATTTACCCTCTTTGCCTATCCATCTGACTGAGGGTGATATGTTGTGCTAAAAGTTAGATTTTTTCCAAATCCTTTGACTATCCCTTTCCAAAAATTCGAAGTGAACTTGGAATCTCTATCCGACACAATTGTATTAGGTATACCATGCAGCTTAGCAATTTATTGCATGTATATCTCAACATTGTTTGTTTCCTTGTGTGTTGACTTCACTGAAACAAAATGGGCAACTTTAGTAATATTTTCCACCACCACCATAATAGAATCATATTGCTTGGATGATCTGGGCAAGTTAGTTATGAAATCCATCATTATAACTTCCCACCTCCATTAAGGAATGGTCAAAGGTTGTAGAAAACCAGTTGGATGTTTGTGCTCAACCTTGACCTTCTGACATTCGAGACACCTAGCAATAAAATCAACAACTTTCTTTTTCATACCTGGCCAAAAGTATTGCTTCTTGACTGCTACAATTGTCTTCTGATAACTTGGATATATGACATAAGGAACCTTATGCATGTATGGCAATATCAGGCTTTTAAACCCCTGATCATTTGACACATAGATTATGCGTCTACACATGAGGATCCCATCCTTTCTTAAATCATAATCTTCAACTTTTTGTTGCGAAATACCTTGTTTCAAAGTCGTGCTTATATTCATATAGCGCAGATTTGATTTGGAAACTTCTTAAATTATGTCGCACAAATTTGTCTAGTACATGCTAATGGTTGTAGCATGCATCTCATGCACCCTCCTATTGAGTGTGTCAGCCACCTTGTTCTCTTTTCCTCTAATATTCCTTATGTCGAAGTCATACTCACCAAGGAACTCTAACCACCTACTTTTTCTGGCATTTAAACTTGGTTGTCCAAACAAATATTTCAGACCACAATGGTTTGTTCTCAACTCAAATCGTTTACCCATGAGATAACATCACCACATCTTCAAGGCATGCACAATAGATGTCAATTATAAATCATGAATAGCATAGAGACTTTCATGTTATTTCAACTTCCTCAATTCATAGCATACTGCATGTCCCTTCTAACTAAGGACTCCACCTAGTCTCTACTTTCATGCATCTATGCACACCACGAAGTCTGCATTTGGATCAACAATCCTCAAAATCGACGCACTTGTCAACAAACTCTTCAAGTGATGAAAACTCCTTACAAACTTTGGCATCCACTCAAATCGAGCACCTTTCTTCTGCAAGGATGTAATTAGATACACAATCTATGAGAATCCTTTAATAAACCTTCTGTAGTACCCTGCTAGTCCCATAAAGGATCTCACTTCTACGGAATTTCTTTGTGTTGACCATTCCTCAATGAATTTTATCTTTGTTGGGTCCACAACTATTCCTTCTTCTGAAATGATATGACCCAATTAATGAATCTTTCGCTGATAAACTGAACACTTGCTCAACTTTGCATAAAGTTGATTCTCCCTCAATACATGCAACACCATCCTCAAGTGTTTCTCATGCTCTTCTTCTGACTTTGACTAAATAAGTATGTCATCCAAAAATACAATGAAAAACTTATCTAAATAACATATGAAAACTCCATTTATCAAACACATGAAGACAACTGGTGCATTTGATAACCCAAATGGCACCACTGTAAACTCGTAATGACCATACCTTGTTCTGAAGGAAGTCTTACTAATGTCTTCATATTTTATTGTCACCTGGTGATATCCAAATCTGAGATCAATCTTAGATAATATCCTTGTGCCCATTAGCTAATCAAACAGGTCATATATCCTTGGAAAATGATACTTGTTCTTTACGATTACTTTATTCAACTTCCTGAAGTCGATACAAAATATCAACATACCATCCTTCTTCTTCACAAATAAAAATGGCACACCCCAAGGAGACACACTTGTGTGTATATACCCCTTTTTAGAATCTCTTCAAGTTGCATCTACAACTCCTTCAACTCTGGCCTACTCATCCTATAAGGAGTCTTGGATATAGGTGCTACTCCCGGCATCACATTTATAGAGAAGTCGATATCTCTTTTTGGTGGAAACCCCGATATCTCTTTAAAGACATCCTCAAATTCCTTTAGTATTACATAGTCTTCAATACTCGACACTTTATCCTTAGGTACCTCTTTTGTAACATACCCAACCACCCACATGCTAGCCACACTACTTCAAAACTCACTTCTGAACTGATTTAGAATTCTGATAGATTTTTAATTAACAAAGAGGCATTAAATATTCACATGCAAAGATCAAGATTCATGCTACAACATAACATACATGAATATAATTCCATACACAACAATAACCATCAAACATGCATATTATAAACACGAATCCCAAAGATAATAATTAATACACAGTAGAAATAAATATACATGTAAATGAAACCATGACAGAGCACACATATCTTTAATGAAGCAAATCACCAACTGGCTGCAGATCAAGGACATTCCGCCCAACTGTAGAAACTGTTGTTCCATGTCTCAACAACAATGTCACCCTTGAGTTAGGGATATGAATCCACAAGGATGGTTCCAGGGTGTCACTTAGCTTTCCAAACCAGTTAGCACTCAAGTTCTCACAGGATTCTCAATGCACACAACAATCCAAAGTACACCAACTATCTTCTATCCAGCCTGCACAGCCTAAGAGAATGGACCCCCTTCTCTACCATGCAACCCCTCAAGATGTCCACCTCCTGTAGGTATCACATTTCTCCCATTGTTTAGATCAACCAGTGCATTTGTATGGGCGTCATATCCTTGTAAGAAAGCAAGGCTGGTGACCGGCAAATAAGCTTTTGTTCTAATTTTGAATAGCTCATTCTTGGCCCTCCACAAATTTATGGAAAATGATGCAATATTTATGCTATCTTACTCAACGAGCTGAAACCTAGAAGTCAAGGAACTGAATCTGAGGTAGGACATTTTCCAAGTCTGTGCGATATTCACTAACTCATGATGTATATTCACTATCTCCAGGTGCAATAAAGTATATTAGGGATTCTTAATTGCAATTTTAATTTTTAGATTGAATTCATATACTGAATGAATTATCAGGGAAATAAGTACAAATCCATGAGCGACACCATGAACAAGATCATAATTAAGGAAGGAATTAGAGAGCTATATCATGGTCTGATACATAAGCTCATAAAGATGGTGCCTGATGGAGATGCAGTTTTCTTCACATATGACCCTCTCAAGAGACACCACGTTGAGAAGAAGAAGAAGAAGAAGAATGGCGTTAAAGGAGAAGAGATTGGGGTGCTTCCTTCCCTGTGTTTTGGTGCTATCGTCGGTTTGGTTTCCACCACACAATATGTAAGACACCCGACCCCTAAGTACCCTTTTTAGGGATTGGGCATTAAAATTTGTCTTTCCTTAATCGTCTTGAATCGTCTTCTACTCAACCATAGCTTTCTAACGATTGCTACCAGGCTTAAATCTGAGCTCTAGATTGCAAGTTATGGCTTCCCAAAGCTCTTCGGGAATTATTAGTCAAGGGCCACGTGGCTCCTACATGGGTCCATCTCATTTGTACCATCCCAAGTTTCCAGAAGTCCTAGAGATTCCCCAAAGTTCCTACATCCATGATGGAAGTCCATCCACTGTCCAATCCAATGACAGAGCTTCATCCTCATTTAACACATAAGCTAAAGGGAAATTTGGCGTTTGACATTGAACGTCCATTTTTCTTTCTATGTGCATATCCTCTGGAGTCTTGAACTCCTGAAGGATCTTGAAATCTTGCCATGTGGATCTGACCTTTGACCCTTTCGACTTATCTAAGATCCTACACCCCAAACCTCCAAAGTTCCGAAGTCCCGGACTCTCGAAGGGTCCACCTTTACACATGATGGCATAGTAAATGTTGAGGCAAGTACAAGTGGGTCTTGATTACTCCACCCGCTAATAGGACAAGCGAATATGTGCCAGGGGGGTCACATGCGGCAAGGAAGATATGACATGTGGCCCCATCAGTGGGTGACATGTGTCACGTTCTAATGGGCACATAGGTTCTGCAAAAAGCACAAATCAAGGTGACACGTGGCATGTTGAACATGGGTCCATGTCACCCTAGGTGACATTAGCATTCCACGTCACTCTGGAATGACAGTCTTCCAACACCCCTTAGATCTCACAGTTGAGATGTGCCCACATAGACCCAAAGATCTACGGCCTCCGTTACTTTGTAACTTCAGCGTTCAGAGGATCCTCTGTGTAACTTCCTATTTTCTCCTGGAGTGGTCAGCGTCGGGCTGACCACGGTCTAGATCCGATGGTCAAGAACATTCCCGCGACGTCCTCAGATCTATGGATTTTGTCACTTTGCGAGTTTAGTGTTCGCGGGTTCCGCTCACTTACCACCCCCTTTCCCCTAGAGTGTTCAACGTTGGACTGACCTCGGCATAGATCCTATTAGTGTCCTATAATGATAGGAGACCTGATGCTTCAGATATTATTTGTGGGTCTCATGATGAAGTTCCTAGCTTGTTGGTCTTGTTGTCTCTTGAAATAAATTTTCCAAGTTATTGTCATTAGGTGATAGGATGGATCATTAGATGAAAGATTTTTTGTTATTCTTGAGTTAAGTGTATTTAAGATGATTTTTAGACTTATCTTTTCAAGAAGTGATGAGTCTGTACTTTTATTAGAAAAAACTCTAAAATTTCACTTTCGGGAGCTAAGGGCTCTTTTCCAAAGCATTCTAAGCTGCCGAAAGCTGTCACTTTCGGTAGCTAAAACGACATGTGCAAGGCGCTCTAAGCTGTCGAAAGAACAGATTCAGCTAACGGTCAGATTGTCCCATCGGACTCTCAAACCGCCATCAGTACACAACATCATCATCTCAAGTGTTGTCGAAATCGACTGGAATTGGATCATGATACGATTTGGGCAAGTGATTGTTTGTCTGATATGATTATTTAGTGAGATCTATTTAAGCCTAATATAGTATATCCGATCACCATAAGATCGTATCATTCATTTTACCCGATATATCACATGGTGTCTATCCTGATCGAATGATGCAGTCATCATTATGATCTGATTTTCATTCTATATTAAGGGTTTGTTATAAAAATTCTCATCCAATCTATTCCCCATACCACGCATCCTTCCTCTGCTCGATTTTCAATTTTCCCTCTATCAATGCCACTTTGGTTCCCCAAGCCTGATTCCATTGTATTCCAGGTGTTGATATTTGTTTTGCAGATGAAGAAGGGGGGAGCTTTGCTCAGGAAGGAACTCAATGATATAACATATCTGGAATCTCACCTGGAGATTTGCCAGATGTTCAGAGATGTTGGTTGTTACAGATACTGTGAAAAACTACAAGGTTTTCACCAAGGAGTGGCTGAGGCATTTGCATTGACCTTTGACGGAGCCAAGGATAGAGATGGAACAATTGAGGTACAAGTTAATGAAGCCATTGTTGTAGCAACAATAGAGATGCCTAGGACTAGTGAAAGATGGTTCAAATCAACCATTACTAAAGACATTGAATTCAGATCTTATCTCAAGCCTGAGAACAAATGTATCACTTGGAAGAAAGATATCCCTAGATCCTACTTGGAAGAAAAGTGGAAACATTTGCTGAAAGCAATTCAGGTATACATCACATGTGAAGGTAGATATGGTAGAGTAATGTTCTACCATTTCAAGCTTATGAACCACTTCACAGGTAGATGCCCTTTCAATCTACCCTTCTACCTTCATAGAAGCTTGACAAAAATGACACACCAGGTCCAGGCCAAACCTAGCAAGGTGCAGGGTAGGCTCTCCCATCATAGCCTCATCAAACTCATAGTGCTTGAAGAATTGCAAAGGAGTAATAAGACTTGGGAGCATCTTCTTTTCTGGGGAGAATTTGAACCAGAACCCCAGCCCAAGGGAAAAAAGAAGACTTTATCCACCAAATCTTTAACACCACATAGTAGTAAAAGGAAGAAAAGAACCATTTCCCCACCAATTGTAGAGGAGCCATCCTTTTCTTCGAGGTCCAAGAGAGATAAAAAGAAGCTTGATTTCAATCAAGCTACAGAAGGGCAAGCTGGTGCCCCCGAAAAAATGTCCTGAATCTTCCTTATACAGATTCAGAGGAGGATTTAGAGTTAGTAGAAGGAGAGGTTCTTAAGCAAGCTGCTCTTGAAGAAGCACCTTTTTCACCAGAGGTTCCAGACCTGGAGATTCCTGAAGCATCAACAAGCAAAGTAGAGAATTCATCATCAAGAAAGATCAAAAAGCTTGAAAAGGAAGTCAAGGAGCTAGGAATTCTAGAAAGGGTGGTTAAATCCCAAAATGAGACTATAAAACAAACATCATCAGAGGTAAGAGATTGTTTCGAAAGGCTTGCTAAAATGCATATTAAATTGGAAAAAAGGAATCAAAGAGTGCTTAAGGAAAACAAGAAGTTATACAAGAGGGCCAAATGTTTGAAAACTAAATTGGTGCTCAAAGATGCCAAGCTCATAGCACATCCTGGCTTAAAAGATCTAGTAGAGGCTGCAGAAAACCTAAATGAAAAACATTCAAGATCAAAGCTCTGAAAGAATTCCAGATTTTGAAGTATTGTGAAGTTTTTGTAAGCCTGCGGTTTCGACAGCTTATTCGTTTTCCTCAAGGCATTGTTAGCTGCTGAAAGATCTGCTTTCGACAGCTAATCCCACTCTGTTTTAAACCTGTAAGTCACTGAAAGTGCAGAAAATGGCAGAATGTTCATCTTTTTGCTCAGATCGAAGGTTTTTGGTTTCAAATAATTTGGAAGAGGTTCCAAACAAAAGATAAAAATTAAAGGAATACAGATCATCATCACTTCCTAGTTTTTGAGGCAGATGCTAAGGCAAGAAGCTTAAGTGGCTTTTCAATTTTTGGTCAAAAACTGCTTATTTGTCAAAATAGGATTTTGAAATGTTGTGTCATCACTTGGAAAGTTATTGAAGATATCAGATAGTGCTAAATGCTGTTGAATATTGTTGAAGATCTAGTTGATAAGGGTTTGACCCTTAAATCGGGACTAGATTTGACATATCATACTAGTTTTGATTTTATTCTATTTTAAGTATTTTAGATCCATTTTTATAGGATCTTGAACTGTTATGTAAAGGCTATAAAGCCTATGAATTTTAAGAAAAAATGTGTGGGACTTGGGATGAGCAAAAAATGTAAAAAATGATCACGGGTTTTAATTGACTGTAATGAATGAATACAAAGACTTTGTTTCCAGATTCTTGTGTCATTTTTCTGTGGTGAAGTGCTTCTGATGTAAATTGTTATTTTCTTGTTTATCATATCATTTATCTTTCCCCATTTCTTATAAGAAGAGTATCCTCAGGATTTGTCATGGACACCCTGATTTGGCTTAAAGACAATGTTTATGTTTTCTTCCGAAGATTGAATGTAGAATTCAGATAAGCCTTGCTCTACATTCAAAATGATCCCTGATCTTTTCCTCTGTCCATCCTACAAATTATAAGAATCCGCTGATGTGACTATCTTGCCTGGTTATATATGTCTCTGTTATCCATTCATTCAATCGTCTTTGATCTTTGACTCCATTTTTCCCAATGGTCCATTTTATGTCTCAACCAAAACAATTCAAAATTCATAAACAAACCCATGTTCTGCATAACTAGCCTAATATATCATCTCAAGAAATCTATATCAGACAAAAATATCCCTCTCTGAGTCTTGGAGGGCTAGATCCTTGACTCAAAGTAGTTTTGTGGTTACCCCTGCCGATTTCCTCGTCAGCTTGGGAAATTACAAGGTGATAACATAATGGTGACCGTACAGGGGAACTTTCCCTAGTAGTACACTTCAAAGTTCCAGATATGATCACTGATGGTGGACAATGACCAGACACAAGAAGGTTGAGATCATTCACCTGGCGACTCCAATCTCCAGATCAGTTCCAATTCGAAGACTCCACTGGAGGAAGGACCTGAAACATGGCAAGACAACCTAGAAAGATTAGGTATTCAAACTCAAATTGTGTCCAAGATATCGTTGGCTTTATCTGTAACTGTATTCTCTCCTATTATAATCCTGGTCAAGAATTAATTGTTGATGCTCATAATGATCATGATCAAGCTGAAGAACCTCAAAAGATTCAGCCTTTACCTATAGCTATGGTATACACTCCCATATCTGTAGATAGTCTAATAAGACACAAATATCATGCTTCATCTCCTCCCATGGTTGAAATTCCAGTTAACCATCAGCCCTTTGCTTTATCTCCTATAGCTGCAAAGATCCCAGATAGATACAAGCCCCTAGAATTGCCTCCTATTCTCCATGACTTTCCTGCCAATTATAACAATAAGCTACCCAGATTTGATGGAGAGGATTCCAATATCACTGCTGAAAAACACATCCAGAGGTTTGAATATTTCCTTGACCTTTATGAGGTTGATGATGACAATGTCTATATCAAGATGTTTTCCTTGAATTTTCAAGGTAAAGTTAAAAATTGGTTTAAAAACCTTCCAACTGCAAGCATTAGAAATTTTCATTAGTTCATGCAAGTTTTCTTAGATAGATGGGTGATCATAGGAAATATTTTCCTTATCCTAGAAGAGTATGACCACTTGAAAAGGAAGCCGGGAGAGACAGTACAACAGTTCTCAACTAGGTTCAATAAGATATATCATTCAATACCTGTGGATGTAAGGCCACTTCCTGGTTTAGCTCAATTGCATTACCCAGATGCCTTTGATCCAGAAATGACATTCCAGTTAAGAGAAAGAGACACTGCAACCCTTGAGGAAATACAAAATGTTGCATTTGACGTAGAAGCTAATCTGCTGTACAAAAGGTCCAAGCTAAAAGTAGAGGAAAAGGCCAGAACTGAAAAGAAGTGGATGACACCTTCAGAAGTGAAGCTAGACGTCCTGACCAACACTGTAAAAGAGATAATGTAGGAAATTAGTAGTAGAGAGGAACTTGTTGTTCAAAGACCTCATATCCCACTAGTTCCAGAAACAACAAAGGTCAATATTCCCAAAAAGTTTGCAGCTCAACCATGGTATCAGGGACTGGAAAGTGATAGTTTCATGTACTCAATTCAGGATATAGTCGAAGATGAAGTTCAAAATCAGAAGATGGAGGAAGATTCTCCTGATATGATATGCATGTTCAATGGATTTTCATCCATGGATGATTCACCCAAGCTTGATTGGTATGATGACAATTATGATCATAATGCAGAAAGTCTTGGGGTAAGTGGACAAACTTTACCCTTGTGCTTCTCTTCTTTTAAATTTTTGAAGGAAATTTCTGAACAAGTGGTAAATATCAAAGAAGGTAAATCTTTTGATGAGATAGTGAAGGATGTTAGTGTTGATAAAGAGGCTATTTTAGATCCAGGATTACAATATCCAGGTTTCTCTGATTTTCAAAGTTCAGGGAAATTCAGAGCCCGAAACATAATTTGAAACTCTGGAATGTAATTCTTTACCATTAGAAGTTAATTCTTTTCAGGTGCATATTTAGTCAAATTTCACGAAGAAAAATATTTGGCATTGTCAAAAACTAAATATTTGGGAACGTAAAACCTTGTTACAATATGAGATTCAAGAAAATATATTACCTTATTTTTGTTAACCACCTTGAGAGGAATTTCTTATGTCCAATGTGTGAAATAGTCTATTGCAGTTAGGATGTACTTGTGAATATGAAAATGTTATGATTGATCTCTCCTATCACATCTAAAACCCATTGTTGGAATGGACGTTCAATTAAAATAGGTTGAAGAGGAAAGGCATGTTTATTTTCACTTCCATTTTCCTTTTGACATTCTTTGCACCTCCTGGCATATGCATGAGCATCTCTGAATAATGTGGGTCATTAGTAACCTACTCTAAGAATTTTGTATGTTGTGGTGTCTCCTCTAAAATGTCATCCAGTTGGACCATCGTAAATTTTAGATAGGACCTTTTTTGCATCATCTTTCTCTAGACATCTCCGGAAAATGCCATCATAGTTCTTACTCAATAATATCCCCTGAGCAAGGTGATATTGGGATGATTTGAGCCGAAGAGATATTTTATTTTTTGGTTCCATGTACCGTGGATCTGTGCTATGATTCAAATAATACTTCATCTCATAATACCATGGGCCAGTATTGACAGGGATATAGCAAACTTCCTTTTCCAACAATTTCTTATCTTCATAAAGTTCATCTTCTTCATTTTTATTTCCTGTTAATTTAGCTACTAGCTTGCAAAGTCCTTGTCCCTTAACAATATTTGCAGACCTTATATCTAAGTCATATTATTGTTAATTTGTCATCCAGTTGGATCGTTTGTGACGACAACCCCCTTCCCTCCTTTGGGCTGGCACAACCTCCCGGTCTAGGATCGTTCAATTCGTCGAACTGAATGGTTCGTTGGGCTCCTGATGGAACCGATTGACTTGACACCGGCCCTTTTACAATTCCTTGGCACCCGCGATGTGGAACCTGTGGAACCTCTCCTTATCACTTCCATATTTTGCGTCGATGACCTTAGCTTTCGATGCTAGGATCTTCCATTGATGTGACCTCAGATTATGACCATCGGCCAACTCCTTTCGCAACCCCGCACTTTGGGACTTTCGGGACCGACTTATTCCTCCTTTCCAACTTCTGAATCAGTGAATGATTTGGGACCAGATCTACGGTCCACAGTATTCTTATGATCAACGACTGTGATCGAATCATGAGTTCATATTTCGTGAGTCCTGTCTCCTCTTGACTCTGCTTATTTCGATCATGAATCAACAACGTGATGATCCCTTGCCAAAGATCCTTCTAGATCCAATGGCCTGGATTGAGATCGCTCTTCGCGACTTCATGAAGACCCTTGTTCGCTCTCGCAAACCTTCTGAAGTTCCTTCTCCCGAACCTCTCTATCTTATGCCACTTGTTTCCTCCTTGAAGATGGATGATGTTTCCATCTCCGGGACTCTAGCAAGTCCTCGACTCCTTTTTGCGAACTTAGCACAATCTTTCTTTCAAGATTTAGACTATTCTTGAAACTCCTTTCTGCAATCCTTGCAGAAATCTGTGCAACTCTCCTGCGACTTTGCTCAGCTTCAAAACCTCCAAGGTTCCAAGTTATTCTTCGAGCTTCTTGTTCCCTCCTGTCCGTCTCTCGCTCGGCTTCCTAAGCTTATAAGGTGAACTATCGACACCTTAGGTTCACTCCTTGCACTTGGCTTAGTTCTTCGATGGCTTCTCCCTCAGCCTTATGGAAAGGTTAAGGCATCTCCTTTCCTTTGTTGATGCACTTCTTGCAAAACCTTCCTTCACTAGAATGTTCAACAATTCTAGGATTATTTCATACCCTTAACCATGTAGTTCCTGGGTATTCTCACATAAGCTTGATGCCCTCCTGGTAGAGTATTTCAGAGTGTTCAGTAACTCTGTGTTGTGCCTCTCTCCACACAGTCTTTATTTTCAGGGGATGTAACCGCCTTGAAATTTCTCCCTGAGTCTATAAATTAATCTAGTGTTCCCTCCTGGCAGCTTCTCTTTTGACTTCCTTGAGTTCAGACACACACTCCTTGCGTCAGCTCACATAGTTCCCAATCTCTATCACACACTCCTTGCACTTAGCCTAGATAACTAGTCTTAACTTAACACACTCGCGGATAGAAAATTGTATCTCTATCCCTGCAGACGATTTCTAACATCCATCTACAATTCACAAACATGTAAAAGACATTCACAACACAACATCCATTAAATAGAAATGTAAAATAGTAAAAACTATCATTTTCTATTAATGGTGGAATGCCAAATTACAATGGTGGAGTCCGAGCTACAACTGAGTCTCGGCTCTCTATGTTTTAAACCTCCTATTGTCTACTGCCTAACCTCTACTTTGCTTACAATACATCAATTTATACAAGAGGGGCTCAAATGAGCTTCCCTCGCAAGTTAACAAATGGTGTCAAATCACCACCCCTAATGCTTATCGAAAGGCCAAATTACAATGATGGCAATCATGCTCCAAATCGGACGTAGATACATTCTGTTGTTAGCCTATTAATGGTGACCTTATCTCTAGCTTGTGCGAAAGAACGATTTGGCTCGTCCATCTTTTCTTAAATTAATGCCTGGATCACGCCTTGGATTCTCTAGGCAAAAATGAGACGGTGGCGCCTCTCTTCTCTTGAATCCGCACCACACGTGTTAATTAGTTGGTGTGTGTTGAGATGGACTGATGCTCCTTCATCATACTCCACATCAACAAAAATCATGAGCTCCTGCTCATGAGATTTCCAACATGGTTGAAATCCACCTGGATCCCAAAATTTCTCTTGGAGCTGTCTATCGGCTCCTCTGCTTCGCCACTGCTGCTCTTGCATCATCCCCGCTGCTCGTGCAAGTCTTATGTCATTCAGATTCTTAGTGCTAACCGATTTTGTTGTTGACCTCGACATCAGCTTTCTTATCTCCTTGATCACCTTGTCCAGTTGCTCGATCGGTTGGTTCCTCTGTTGCAGGCTAGCTCGCTGCACCCGCTCCCTATCGATGGGAAAATCCCACTGACCTCGCAAGACATCTTCTTCCTTTGTGGCCTTAGCTTTCCACTCTGCTATAGTTTTCACCGCTGGAGGCTTCTCATCACTAAATTGTTGTTCAACTACCACTTCTCCTCACAGATTTTCTCTTGCCAGTCCTTTGATTGTTCCCATTCTAGCTTCCTCCAGTGGTGACTCGTGTTGGTGTATATCCTCCGGCATGGCTATTCCTTGCCATCCACCTTCTGGTTCTGGATTTCCCAACCAGTCCTCCAGTACCTTCAACTCCAATTCCCATTGAGTGAATAACTCAACTGGGCGTTCTTCTTCTATTGGGACAGACATCAGTGTCTGTTTTGTTTCCTCCATGATAGTCTTTGTTGGTTGTCCTTCTGTCGCCTCTACAACATCTGTGTTAGCCTCTTTTTGGCCGCTTGGTAGGAATATATCAACTCCTCCAATGATCAAAACAGTCTTCTAACCCTTCTCCTCTGTGACGGAAGTTTGTAACTCCTCATCATCTTCATTCACGTGGCTCACATTTCTGCGTGAATCTCCATCTGAGTGAGGTCTCTCTCCTGCCTCCTCTTCATATGTCAATGAAATCTCCATTGTGCTCATCTCTTCTCCCTTACTCACCTGGAAATCTAGGATGTCTCCTATACCCACCTGGAAGTATACGATATCCATTGATCCCTTCTCGTTGCCCACCTGGAAATCTATGAGACTCTTGCCAAATCTCTTTCCCTTATGACTGAGGTTTTCAACATGCCTCAGCCACCTTTTTAACATTTGTTGTTTCCTCCTAGCCAACAACTTCTAAACAAGCCATATGGCTTCCCTCTTCAAATTCCATTTGTACCTCCATTGTACCTTTGACTCCTACTGCATATTGAATGAAAGATTCTTCATATGTGCTCAGATTTCACTGAGCTCCTTGTCCATCTTTGCTTTTATCTTCTACAAATGGACTTCCCCTTGACCATGCTTATGACCGTCAATGGCCATATTCACCTTGTACCCTCCCTCCTGGAAAGTCTATTGCTCACTCTGCAACTAAGAGCATCTTCAGCTTCTCCCTCGCCTGAGATATACAGACAATAATTTTCTCTAATACCACTCATGGGGCAAACCCCCTTCCCTCCTTTAGGCTGGCACGACCTCCCGATATAGAATCGTTCAAGTCGTCAAACCAAATGGTTCGTCAGGCTCCTGATGGAACCGATTGACTTGACACATGCCCTTTTTCAATTCCTTGGCACCCACAATGTGGCACTTGCAGACCCTCTCCTTAGACCTTCCAACTTTTGCATCGATGACCTTAGCTTTCGATGCTAGGNCTTCCTCCTTTTTGACTTCTGAATCAACAAATGCTTTGGGACCAGATCTATAGTCCACACTCTTCTCGCGATCAATGACTGTGATCAAATTGCAAGTTTGGATTTCACAAGTCTTGTCTCCTCTTGACTCTGCTTCTTCCGATCGTGAATCAGTGATGCGCTGATCCCTTGCCACACATCCTTCTAGATCCAACGGCCTGGACTGATATCACTCTTCACGACTTCGTGAAGACCCTTGTTCGCTCCTGCAAACCTTCTGAAGCTCCTTCTCTTGAACCGCTCGATCTTCTTCCACCTGTCTCCTCCTTGACGATGTATGAATTTTCTGTCTTCGGGACTCCAGCAAGTCCTCGACTTCTTTTTACACACTTAGCACAATATTTCTTTTGAGACTTAGACTGTTCTCGAAACTCCTTTCTGCACTGCTTGAAGAAATCTATGCAACTCTCCTGCGACTTTGCTCGACTTCAAAAACTCCAAGGTTCCAATTTCTTCTCCGAGCTTCCTGTTCCCTCTTGTCAGTGTCTCGCTCGAATTCATGATCCTATAAGGTGAACTCTCGAAACCTTAGGTGCACTTCTTGCACTTGGCTTAGTTCTTCAACGGCTTCTCCCTCGGCCTTATGGAAAGGTTAAGGCATCTCCTTTCCTTTGTCGATGCACTTCTTGCAAAATCTTCCTTCACCAGAATGTTCAGCAATTCTGGGATTATTTCATACTTTCAACCATGTAGTTCTTGGGTATGCGCATGCAAGCTCGATGCCCTCCTGGAAGAGTATTCCAGAGTGTTTGGTAACTTTGTATTGTGCCTCTCTCCACACAGTCTTTATTTTCAGGGGATGTAATCACCTTGAAATTTCTCCTTGAGTTTATAAATTAATCTGGTGTGCCCTCCTGAGAGCTTCTCTTTTGACTCCGTTGAGTTCATACATGAACTCCTTGCATTGGCTCATAGATTTTCCAATCTCTGTCACTCACTCCTTGCACTTAGCCTAGAGAACCAGAGTTAACTTAACAGACTCGCGGATAGAAAAATGTATCTCTATCCCTGCAGACGATTTCTAACATCCATCTACAATTCACAAACATGTAAAATACATTCACAACACAACATCCATTAAATGGAAATGTAAAACGGGAAAAATTGTCATTTTCTATTAATTGTGGAATGCAAAATTACAATGGTGGAGTTTGAGCTACAACTGAGTCTCGGCTCTCTATGTTTTTAAACCTCCTATTGTCTATTTCCTAACCTCTACTTTGATTACAATACATCAATTTATACAAGAGGGGCTCAAATGAGCTTCCCTCGCAAGCTAACAAATGGTGTCAAATCACCACCCCTAATGCTTATTGAAAGGACAAATTACAATGATGGCAATCCTGCTCCAAATCGGATGTAGATCCATTCTGTCGTCAGCCTCTTAATGGCGACCTTATCTCCAGCTTGTGCGAAAGAACTATTTGGCTCTTCCAGCTTGTCTTCAATTAATGCATGGATCACGCATTAGATTCTCGAGGAAAAAATGAGAGGGTGGCGCCTCTCTTCTCTTGAATGCGCACCACGTGTGTTAATTAGTTGGCACATGATGAGATGGAGTGATGCTCCTGCATCAGTTTTTCTCCCAAATCATTTTGAACCAATCTATTCCTTGCAACAGGGTAAGGTACCACCACTTTTTTTCTAGATTGAAGCATATATGGTCTGAAATGTTTGACTTCTTTAAATATTGCATAGGATTGCTTGTATACCTATGGGTAATCAATTTATTATCCTTGCAACCTTGAACTCATAAAATCAATTGGGAATTCATTCCCCTCATCATTCTTCTGGATAAGGACTGCTACAAATGCAATGTCAAAGGAAAAAGTATAAAGTATAAAATCTTTAGAAAAGTTTGGGCTTATTAATGTTGGAGCTTTTGTTATTTCTTCCCTGATATTTATGAATGATTGCTTTTCTTTGGGGCCCCATTTATAATCAACATTTTTCTTAATCATGTCTCAAAGAAGCTTAACAATCTCCACAAATCTTGGAACAAACCTTCTTACAAAATTAATTTTCCCAAGAAATGATTACATGGATTTCTTGTTATGGGGATATGGAATCTTTGAAATAGCCTTAGTTCTTTCAATTTATATCATTATCCCATATTTGAAGACAATGAATCCTAATAATCTGACTCCATTTACTACAAAGATATATTTCTTAGGATTCAAGGATATACCATATATTTTGCATCTGTTAAATATTTTTATCAAGTGAGATACATGATCCTTTTTTTCCTTGGAAAATATAGCAGCATCATCAAGATACACTACCACACAGTTTCCAATTAGTCCTCTGAATGTAATATCTTGCATTGATTAGTTGGAATGGAATTTTCTTGTATGCATAAGTTCCCCATTTTGTCCAGAAAGAAGTTTTCAATTGATCATCATGGGAAACCAATACTTGATTGTAACCAAAAAATCCATCTAGCGGGGAAATTATTTCAGAACCAAAGATGCATTGTAAGATTCATTCCATGGGTGGTACAGAGTAATTGTGTTTTTCAGGTGCCTTATTCAAGTTTCTGAAATCAACACATAGTTTGATATCCCCATTATTTTTTCTTACATGCACCAAGTCAGCTATCCATTGGGTGTCTCTGACTGGAAAAATGATCTTTGTTGCCAATATTTTATTCAACTCTTCCTTTACCAAAGGTTCTAAGTTTGCATTCATCTTTCTAAACTTTTGTTGAAATGGATTTGTTTGAGGCTTCATAGGAATGATGTGCCAAATAATATTGGTATTATATGTCTTGAGGTAATCATATGTCTAGAAAAAGATGTATTTATATTCCTTGAACAACTCGATGAAATCTTGTTTCTCTCCTGGAGAACAATTCTTGCCAAGGTTAAAATTTCATAGTCTATTGTTTGTCCCAATAATAATCACTTCAAACTGTGTGGGTGAACTGGTTGTTTTGCAATTTGTAATCTTCTTGAATTTTTCTTGTAAATCATATTTTTTTTCAATCCTTACCACACTCTTGGGAATATTATTCATTGAAGTGACTTTTCTTCCTCCCACATGGTCTGCTGAATTTGGTGCATCAGAGTTGACCTCTTGATCATGTTGGCCTTCATCACTGATAGAATCCTTGAAAATATCTTCTAGATGTAGAAAACTTATGATTTGATCGTCATTATCAAAAACTCTCCAATTTGTTATGTTGTCAGGAACTAAGGGCCAATACGATAATTCCAAAGAAAATGTATCAGGCATTATTCCTTCTGATGGAACTAGTTTAGATGCAACATTAGCTAATAAATCTACATCATAATGTAATGAACAAGGAACATGATTGATATTAA
>JASDQU010684639.1:52272-64397 GCA_032191745.1 Picea mariana
TTTCTCCATTCTTGATTCACCTTCCTTGTGTCCTCATCATGAATTTCATGGGATGCATTTTCACTTTCAGGTGTCTTCTCTGTTACAAATTTTTTCAATACTTCCATGATCTCCCCTTTTAAACCCTCCATCATCTCTTGTAGTTCATCTTTTGTTACTATCTTCTTTTGTAAATAATTTATTTCCCTACGTATTTCTTCACCTTCATCAAGAGTCCAAGTAGGATTTTCTGGAGGCTTATTTGGTGTAGAAGTTCCCTTTTTTGGTGGCATGTTGGCTAAGTATCACTTTTGAACCTTGATTTTGAGGTGGTTCTGCTAGACAATATTTCTTCTGTTGTATATCCCAAGTTCCGGCCCTTCTGGGTATGAAACTTTCTTTTTTGTAGTTCTTTGATATTTCTTCTCTGCAATTCCATAGGTCTGATCAAAATTGGATGTGCCAAGTGGAAATTATGGTAACTTCCCCACAACTTGCCAATTTTTGTCCTTTCCAGGAGATCTCACTTGTATAGCATGCCCCGCACAAAATAATTGATATAAAATTTTGAAACTTGCACCAGAAATACTAAAGAATGTCCACGATCCAATGAAACTAGTCCCACTCAATTTGGATACTTTAAGAAGAAGCTATGATTGTTTTACCTGGAACACCTTCTTGAGACTAGTCAATAGGACTAGTCCGATACCCTATCTTACACAGGGTGTATCTACAAATTTAAGATGACCCAGAAGATGAAATTTTTACCACAACTACCTTACTAATTTCTGTAAATATCCTCTGAAGTTCAGGGTCTGAAACATTACAGAAAAGTTTTTATGGCGAAAATTTCAAAATGTCTCATTTCAAGATTATTCCAGAACCCTATCTTGTACAGGCTGTATCTCCGAAAGTATAAGGCCTCAGGAGATGAATTTTTAACCCAACGTACCTTGATCCATGTACTAAATATCCTCCAATCCGTTCCTTCTAAAGCGTTGTATGAAAAAAGTTATAGTGAAAATGCCAAGGTGTCTCAGATGTAGCAGCGAAACCCCAAGACCTTGAGCTTTGATACCATATGTTAAGAACCAAATATCAATATAGCATAGAAAATCCTCAGAAAAAGTACTCAATGCCTTGAAAAAGAGATAATTTCAGATAATAAGCCTCTTCGAGGGGGGAACCTCCTTTTACCCCGCTTAAATGTTCAAGTACAAGATGATTCAAAATGAAAATGTCTCCTTGGTATATATAGGAGACTAGAAGGTATAATTACAACTAATGGCCTAAAGCCGACATAAATAAAATAACATTACTAATATAATATGCCCCAATTAAGGGGTTAATGAGCCAATATTAGGGCTTAACAGAGAATCTGAGTATGATGTCTTAATTTCGATCCTAGTGGTAACAACATTTTGGGACATTTGTATTTCCTCAATATTTATTTATTTCCCTTCTTCCAAATCAAAAGAGATATCCCAAAAATAATTCACTCATTGTTCATTAGGTTCCTCAGTGTCTTGGGATTTTTCTTGTTTTTCAGTTTCCTCCTCTTCTTCTTCACCTTTCTTTGAATCAGTAGGGGTGTCAGTTTCCCAATATTTAAATGCCTTTATAAAATCTTCAACACTTATGCCTTATGTAGGAGGAGTTGTTTTAGTGGTGGGGGGAGTACTTTTCTTGGGAGGAAATTTGAAGAATTTTTTGGGGTTGGAACTACCTTCGCCAATATTTTTCTTCATGTCAATTATTTCATTTTAAAGTTTCTTGACAATTATTTGTATTGCTTCCATGTATGTGGATTCTTGATCCTTCTTATCTTAAGAGGTTTTTGTCATAGTAGTCTTGGTTTTGGTACCAGTTTTTTCTTTTGAAGCCTCAACTCTAGGGTTACCTTTAAGATTGAGCATATCCCTTTCAATGTTAATAGCTTCTTTAAAGTTATCCTACAGAGTATTCTTTTCATCCCCTTTAACAAACATTTCCATAGAAACTAGGAGGGATGAGGGGTAAAATTCAATTAAAACATCTTCAACAAGCTTGGAAGCCGGAGGGATTTTATTTTTTAATGTGAGAAACCTTTGATTAAAACATTTAACCTTTTCTTTTGCTTCCATTTTAATCCTTTAAAGTTCTAGAACTAATGTTGTTGGGGTTTTTTCCTCACCAATTTTTTCCATAAAAGCAGTTTCAAAAGCATTCCAACTAGTGACTAAAGCTTGAGCTAAAGAAAAGTACCAAGTTGAAGCTTTGTTTTCAAACATGTAAGGAAATATCCTGCAAACAATATCCTCGTGTTCTACATCCATTAACCTCACATCAAGCATAAATTTCTTAGTATGGTCCTCAGTAGAGTATTTCTTGTTAGGGTCGAACTTGGGAAGAAACTTCTTGGGATATTTAGGCAGTTGGTGAACTACCCTAGGTATTGCAACAATGTCTAGAACCATCTAGGGTTTATTATTTGGTTGATTGGAATTAACCCTAGCCATTGGTTGAGGGTTTTGGGGGATTTCTCCTTCAGGTTCAACTCTAGGCATTCTAGGTGGAGAATTAGGGGGAAGGGGAGGTTGATCACCTCTGACTAGTAAGTGGTTCTCTAATTCGAAGTCCAAGAGCTCTGCAACCCCTCATAACACTTATGAAAGTCGATAACCAGGTATTCTGATATTTAGGTTTACTTCATGAGTTTGGGGAACTTCAAGAGTCAGTTCTTCCCACATTGGATTCTTATGTCCCCCGAGTATCGAAAATTCAAGAGAACATTGTCCATTTTGCCTACTCCACTATCGAGTTAATACGTTCTCATGGGTATATTTTATTACTCACTCAAGTTCGATGTCCGATAATTACTGAGAAATTGGTGACAAGGGTTTAGATAGAGAAACACCTCGTTGAGTGGAGACTTGTGCAGGAGTGTTCATATAACTAAGGATTGAATATTTTTCAGGGTCGGTTGGTTGGGAATCATTGTGTCGAGTCGTTTTTATTAGCGGAATTGAACAGGTAGGATCTTGGAATTTTTTAGTAACCATTCAGTTCTATGACCCTCCTTCTAGCACCATTTTCTTTGACGGGTCTAAATGGCTTGTCAAGTAGGTAAGGGAGAACACCTTATGGAAGGTCCCAGTTAGACCTACTCTCATTTGGAATAGCATTTCTAACCAGTATGTGGGCCTTGTTGGCACTCTAAAATATTTTTTAATTATAAATATGAGAACATAATGTTTTCAAATGAATTGAAATCTGAAATAAATGCTTAACTATTTCTATCTAAGACTATGCTAACCTATTCTACACTACCCTATCCTATCATAATCAAGAGAAAACTAAAATTACAAGTGCAGTAAAAAATGATATCACCAGCACTAGAAAGAATTCATATATACCAGCAATAAGTGAAAACAATAATGATATAGATATATTTACAATTAGTTGCATAGTATACACATAACATCATTTATGTACTCATATAGAAACAAATGATAGCATAAACATCAAGAAAAGAAGTAAGAAATAGTTCACACGACAAAGTTCTATAACACTTAAGCAGAAGACAAATACATAAAGAGAAATCTCATATACATTTTTTTTCACCACAAATTCCCAAAACTTGGCTCTTGTTATTTATCAATAAGAGGTAGTAGTACTTTCCAAAATGTGCAATGGGAAAAAGTCCTTTCTTCCTCGTAGTGCTCTCTTTTATGAAATAAGAGAAATTGTTCACATTTTGTAACTGTCGTCATATCAGATGACACTTACGAACCATCGTTTCATATTCTCTACATGGATTTTACAATTTTAGAAAGATCAAAATAAGAAGGGTCTATTACAAAATACGACGATCATGAGACTCTCTGAAGTTCCATAAAATCTCAATATTTCTTCCACAATTCGTAATCTCTCAAGATTACATCTAGCCTGTCTAGTTTCATTTTCTCTAAGTCCAAGTCATCATCACATATTTTGGTTGACACTTCTAGTTTTAGACTTTGTTCAGTCTTCTTTACATAGTCTTTTCCCATTGTGATCAATCGTTTTGGTTTTATCAACTATTCTTTTAAGACTTCCTTATTTACCTTTGTGATCTGCTCAATAGCTTGTTGACCAACATCTCTTTGAGTTTCTACCTCAGCTATCCATATTTCACCAGGAGTCGCTTCATCAAGGTTTGGCATGACTTCCATTCCAAATTATTACAGTATTTCATCTAAGGAATTCCATAATCCCTTGCAAGCTTTGGTTACTATCTTATGTATGCTTCCAATGTCTTCTAGGACGGGCTTTTTGGTATCAAAGAGGACCTAATCCTTTAGCTTTTGTATGGAATTATAGATTGGAAAGGTACTTGGTGGAATTTCTAATACCTTCTCCTCATCTCTTCCATTTGATCTTTTAGCTTAATCGGATCATCTATGTTCCCTTGAATATTGTTCAATACATAGAAACGCTCCTTATGTACCATTCTCATCTCTTCATTGGTAGTTTTGGCCTCTTCTTTTACATCTTCCAAGACAAGATCTCCTTTTTTCTTTCTTCTAGTGCCTTTTCAAGTTTATGTTTATCTTGTTCTAGCCGTAGGATTTTATGCTCCAATTGTTTTGTTAACTTGTTGAATTCTATGTGTTATGTCTGCCAGTTTTCTATCTCTTGAGCATGAGTAGCCTTCAATTTCTCTGTTTCTTGTGAATGTGTCAACTTAATAGCATCTAGCTCTCCCATGTATATACCTTCATCTATGTGGGTCTTTTTATCGAACTCTATATTCAATTTTCCCTTTGGACTTGCAACACCTTTTCCATCTCTTCTCTGTGAAGCTTTTCAATTGTACCGGCTTCCTTTTTGAACTCATCAATAATATTGTTCCTCTTTGTTCTCAACAATTCTTCTAGTTCAACTATTCTATCTTGTGAGGTGTCCAATGCAGCACCTAGTTCATATGTTGACATTGAATTAGCTCCTACAAATGCATTAAGAGATGAAGAAATTTGTAGAGGATTGTTCTTGTGATGTGGGCCTGCTTTCCACATAATGGACCTCTTGAAAGACCATTGGCTGAGAGTTGTTTCTCCCCTTTTCTCCTTGTTCTATCTCTTCTCAATACCTTTTTCTTGTTATTGTAATAGTAATCACCAACATCTACTACATCCTCTTCCAATTCCATCACCTGAGAGGAATATGAGAAATTCCCTAGAATTTCCTTCAGGGTGTGCACTCTTGAATTGGTATGTGAACTATACTAACACTTGGACTTGTTGCACCGTTATTAGCCTCATCTAATTTTCTCTTTCTGCTTCTTCTTCAGCATTCTTTCTTGCCTCATCTTTAGCAACCTTTTTTCTTTCTTCTTATTCTTTTTTCTTTCTTTGTTATGCCTTAGCAACCATCTTCTGCCTTTCCTTTTCTTGTTTTTATTTTCTATTTTGCTCTGCATCTTGTTGTGTTTTTGCTTCTTTCGCAACATTCCTTTTCTTCTCCTCAACATTTTTTCTTAGGGCTTCATCTCTTTTCTTCTTCTCCTCTAGTTTAGGTTTCCTTTTGTCATCCTCCTTTTTTTTTTTTCTTGGCTTCATCTTGTTCCTTTTTCTTTTCCATCTCCATCTTTGTTTGCTTCCTTTGGAACTCAGCTTCAACTTCTAGGCATTTATTGTATCTTTTTTTTTCTTTCCTTTTTTCTTCTTCTTCCTTTGCCTCTAACTTTTATTTTTCTTTAGCTATAAGCAATAGGAATTGTTCTTTGGCTATTTTCATTTTCTCTTCTTCCCATTTGGAGTTTCTCCTTGGCTGGCTCATCTTTTAACCTGTTTAAAATCTCTTAAAAGAAGAAGGATCCCTTGAATATTTCTTCTACATAATTTACCTCATGAATTACATGGTGTGTTAAACCAACATCTTTGACATGCTCAGCTACCAAGTCCTTTGGGTCATGCCCTTTTGGTTCTCTTGTACATAGGTAGATTTCTTGTAGTGTTTCAACTTCCTTTCTGGCATGAGGGCCATTGGACAATAAATATCCCACTAAGTTCAGTGGAAATTTGGGCCAGAGTTTCTTGTTATTATTAGGATATTCAGACGCTTAGGAGTTAATTAAGTTCAACTGGGTCTAATGTGTAATTAGGTAAAAGAGTGTTTCTTTAGTATGCATTTGCAGTTAGGAAATCCAACGGTCATGATATGTTCCCGACATAGAGTGATCTGATGGTTCATATTCTCCTCGATCTTAACAATTACATTGATATGTGGCTTAACACCCGATTGGTCCATGATATCTATTTAAAGAGCATGGAGGGTCATTTGTCGATGATTGAGATCGTTTCAGTCAATAATTCTTTTCGTTTCACTCGAATTTTTTTTTCGTTTGCCAGAGATATGGTCATTTCAATCAGATCTGGAGGTATAAAGCTTGAATACGCCCTTTTAAATTTTTGCAGAGAACTAGTATTTTTCTTTATTTCAGTTTTTCTGTTTTTTATTTCCAGGTTACTACTTTTTTTTATCTATGTATGCTCTTTTCCCCACGCCCTGTGCTATCTCGGAAAATCAAAAATAGATCTGAAAATGGTTTTCTTGTTTACGTATATGCTTTGTTGTGCGCTTTGTGTGATTTTGGTAAATCATAAATAGAGGGAAAACTTGCATTTTCTTGGTAAGTTAACAAAGATCTAACTCTTGTTTTCGTCGAGAAGAGAATTTTTTTTCTTGTGTGAAATGAATTTTTTATGAGCACGCTCTCCAAGGCTGTCTTCAACAACAACAACAAAAACACCCTCAATCCTCCTTATAAATAATATAATATGTTTTCCACTAGCTCACTTGGTTAAAAATTACTTTACTTAGTAAGAGGTCTTGAGTTCATGTATTTCTTGTGTTACTTTTTTTTTTTTAATCCATGCATTCATTATAAAGTGCATTCCACTTAAATTATAAAAGTGAATCACTATTAATAACCTTAATATTTTATTTTAAGTTATTTTGCATGCAACTTTCATTTACAAAGTAACTTCATTGTAAAAGTGATTCTCGCTTATTCCATAAAAGCGGGTCACTTCATAAGTAACTTATTTAAAAGTGAGGTTATAGGCATAGTTGGGAGGAGCATCACCACGTGGAACAACTTCTACTTGCCACATGGGTCTTTGGTTATCGTTTATTCCTTTTTTCAAAAATGCATAACTTTCACATCCAAAGTCTATTTTCAGTGTCGTTTTTTTAAACAACCTATTTTTTTGAGATCTTTCCATCCATACCATCAGTTTCATATTTTTTTGCATATTTTAATATGGAATCTCTCAATGATATTTTTCTTACTAGTACCAACTACTTCTCATGGAAGTCCCATATGGAGGATCTATTAAGAAGTAAAAAATTGTATCGGATCACCATGGGAAAATAACTAGAACCCATTGATGATGAAAATAAATTAAAATTGGAAAACAAGAATGACGAAGCATGTGGAATTATTGGAATGTCCATCTCTCATGATTTAAGGTTTCACCTTCAAGGAATTAATGACCCTGGTGATGCTTGGGAAAAGATCAAAATTGTATTTTGTAAACACAATATTATTCGAGCCCACTAGTTGGAGAATTAGTTATTGAGCTTAAGTCCAAATGATTTTCCTTGCATTGAAGATTACTTAACTAAGTTTAAAACAATTAGAATTTTATGTATACAATGAAAAATAGATCTTTCAAAAGATCGATGCATATATGTCATTCTTGCTAAGTTTGGTAGCGCATATTCTATTTTTGTATCTACCTTTTATGCCACTAGACAAGCTCTAGGAACTACATATAAAAAACCCTATCTTGAGTCCTTTTGTGATGCTCTGATTCAAGAGCAAGATAAGATTATGCAGCTTGGATTGATTAGTACTACAGGTACCTCCAAACAAATCTTAGTAGTCTATCAAAAATATAAATCCAAGAATCCCAAGAAGCAACATCCTCACCACTATAACAAGAAAAACAAGGGTCCCAACCCTCTCAGGAAGATTCAGCTCCTAATGGTGATAAATGAGCAAAATCTAAAAATAAAAATACTAACAAACATTGAAACTTTTGTGGGAAAGATGATCATGATGATTCCAAATGTTTTAAGAATATGGAAACTTTCGAAGCAGTGACAAAGAAGCACAACATCAGTATTGATTATTCTTCTTCATTTTCTCATGGACATGCACTTTATGCTTATGGTTTCTCCTTCAATGCAGCTTCTACTTCTTCTTCTGATGAGTGGCTTATTGATTCTAGAGCATATTATCATGTGGCTAAGGATAAAGCCATATTTTATACTCTAAATGAATGTAACACCAAGAAACTATTTGTTGGTGATCATAGATTTCTTAGTGTTGTAGGGTCTGGAACAGTTCATGTAGATAATGGTCATTTTAATGATGTATTATGTGTTCCAAGTCTTTCCTGCAACCTTCTATTAGTATATAAAATCACCCATTCAGGTGACGGTAAAACCATAGAGTTTTCACCTCACCAAGTTGTCACTAGTACATATTGGAAAAATTTCAACGTTTTATTTGCGACGTTATGGACAAAATTGGCCATACTGTCGAAAAATTGAGAATTTTTTTAATTTTTTTCTCCATATTTCCCGATAGTGTCATCCTTGTGACGTACTAAAAACACATGTCGTTATTGCGACGAAGGTAGGAAGACATCGCTATTGCGATGACATTGTATTTTTGTCTCTCTTGCGACGTGGGTAAAATATTCGTTGCACTTGCGACATTATGGAAACTAGGTTTTCCCCATCCCAACGGTCACCTAGTATTTGACCAAGTCAACTTTGACTTGGTCAACTATCGTCGGAACTGCAACATTATAAAATCTATAAATATGTTTCATTTTACAGATGTTGCGACAAGTTTGCTATAATAACGACACTTCAAAAAGGGTA
Organism: Picea mariana; assembly: GCA_032191745.1. Taxonomy (NCBI): domain Eukaryota; kingdom Viridiplantae; phylum Streptophyta; class Pinopsida; order Pinales; family Pinaceae; genus Picea; species Picea mariana. Next base: position 61,171 of record JASDQU010684639.1, read on the forward strand.
TAAGACGGTCTTCTTGGTGAACAAAAAACAAGTATTGTTTTTAGTATATGTTTGTGGGGAAGAATGTTTGAAAACATTAGAGGTGGGAAAAAAATTAAAGAGGGTGAAAAGGGTGACAATAAATGTTATTTCCCTTGCAAAAATTGTTGTACTAGACGTTCCGAAATATTTTAATAGCAATAGTTAAAAAACATTGTAGAAAATATGGACGCATGAATAGGGGATCAAATGAATATCATCCCATGGTAATTAGCTATATATACATTCATTATTTGTTTTAATATTTATTGTATTCTCAATCTTTTATATTGTTTTATACATGCACTAATTTTTCATGATTGTTTGTAATTATAAAGTTAGATTTCCCCCCTAACTTTATGCACAAAGCACCTAGTAGTAGCAGAAATGATGTTGTAGTACAAGATGAAGAACTTGAAGAAAATAATGAAGATCAAGTTAATGATCCCACGGAAGTAGATGACAATAATAACATAGTTCAAGATGATGGCACAAATCAAATGATCCAAGACTTATTTGGTCATCCAGATGAGGATCATGGGGACAATAGTGATGGTATTTATGATGAACCTCTGATTGAAAAGGAAAATAAACGACTTATAAAGGGTCAAGAGAAAATCTTCTCTCCACTACATTGTTGCTGGAGAACTTGAAAGCTATGAATCATTTGTCAAACACTTGTATGACATAGATCCTAAGGTATGCAATATGTTTCATCACATCTACATAAAGGTTGACTTTTCCCCATTTTTTTAGTGATAATTAATGTGTAAAATAAAAATGCAATATTTACAATTACTATTCTTTACATTAACTATTTAGTTTTTATGTTTTAGATTTTTAGGTGAATTTATGTTACCCTTGTCAAATATTTTACCTCGCACATATCGAGATTTACATGCCATTATGAAAGACATTGGAATGGAGTATCAAAGTATAGATGTATGTCCTGATGATCATATTATATATTATGTAAAACATGCGTCGAAAATAGAATGCCTGGTATGTGGTATCAGTGGATATCGAACTGATCAAGTAACAAAAATGGTCCCTTGAAAGGTACTTCGACATATTCCCATAATTTCACATTTGCAACGACTGTTCAGGTGCCAAAGCATAGAAAATTTTATGGATTTCCATGCATGAAAGAGAATTGAAGATGGTGTTCTTCGAATGTCTGCAAATGGTTATGCATTTAAGGAAATTGCTGCAAAATGGCCAAAATTTACAGATGAACCTTGTAATGTTAAGCTTTCATTGGAAACTGACGGTGTTAATCCATTTGGAGAGCTTCAGTTTGTTTACTCAGTGTGGCCTATTTTTGTTATAAACAATAACATTCCTCCTTAGATGTCAATATAGAGGGAGCACATAATGTTGGCAATGATTATTCCATGTATTTGTTTACATTAATTTTTCGAATTAAAATTTTTCATTTTTCTCTTTTTTTGCATGACATATTTTATTTATTTATTTGTGTATATATACATACCATGGTAATAATTTTGTGTAATATCAAAAAATTAGGTAAGTAACAAGTTAAATATATGAATGTGTATATCGAGCCTCTTATCGACGAGCTACTAAAATTATGGGAGGGCATCACTGTGTATGACATCTGTAAACCAATTGGGGAGAAGATATTTCAATGTCGTGGAATACTTTTATGGACAATTCATGATGCCCCCGGACTAACACATTTTTTTGGTATGTAACGTTCCATATTGCACGCTTGAATAGTATATAATTAATTGAATATATCATTCATGTTCTTTAAATAATCATTCTGTATATTAATAATTCACATTAATCCATCTGTTGCAGGTCTTTAAACAAAGGGTAAATTTGCATGTCCAGTTTGTGGTCCTAAGATGAAATCTCATCGGTCAAAAATTTTAGGAAATGAGGTGTTTGATGAGTATAGACACTTCCTCTTAAGAACCATAAGTATCATACTACTGAAAAAGATCTTTTCAATGGGAAACAAGAGACTAGACTAAAACCACAAAGAATGACACCTCGCCTATGGAAGTTGGCATATGACATAATTAATCCTTGAGGTACGCATTTTGTTTGTGTATCGTAAATGGAATCATGTTTTGAAATTTTATTTTAATTATTCATTTTATTTTACCGCATTTGATAAATAGTGTTCTGATTTTTTTTATGCTTCATCAATATCGTCGTCGTGAAGGTAGTAATAATGGGCTTCCACAAGGAATGAAATGTTATCCCACTCAATTCATGAGGTTTCCTTACTATAAGGACCTAAACATAGTTCAGTTATTTGATACAATGCATATCAGGAAGAATGTGACAGAAACATTATGGTGAATCATAGAGGGCAGGAGGGATAAAGAAAAAATTGTCAAAATTTGTAATGACATTCAGGAACCCAATCATGCAATGCAAAGTGTGATCTGATCAAATAATGATGGAGACCAAAATAACCTTCCATCGTTATTAACATAGCAACAAAGCAATGGTGTAAAAGAGGTCATTCAAAAAATTAAATTTCCCACGGGTTTTTGTTCAAACATAAAGAATCTCTTAATGAAGAAAGGTGAATTTGGTGGCGTAAAAACACATGATTGACATACCTTCATTAACGTAATTAATCATTTTAGTATTCATATTTATATATTGGCCGTATACAGTTTTTGAGATTTTTATTTTTTTGTCTAGTTTTGAACAGGTAACGATTCTTTTTTATTGTTACAGTATGTTCTACCTCTATCTCTCCCAAACGACTTGGACAACAACGTCAAACAAGTTATATATGATCTTGGAAAATACATCAGGTAAGTGGCTGCAATATATATGCAAAAAAAAAATCATTTTTTTGTTGTGCTTAATGACATGTGTTTTACTTGTAATGTAATAGGTATTATATGTTTTGTTGAAATATGTTATTTTCTTGCATCATGATCTGTAGATGGTTGTCATTGAAATAAATCCATGAAGATTATATAAAGTATTGGAAAAGAGAAATTCCTTGGCTAATGTGTGAAATGCAGAAGTATCTACCTCCAACATTTTTCAATGCACAAGAACACTACCTCATACACCAAGTTGAAAAGATTGAAATGTGTGGACCTATACACACAAGGTCAATGTGGATGGTGGAGAGTCACTTGAAATCATTGAAGGCTTTGATTAGACAAAGAGCATGTCCTAAGGGTTCTATGGTGAAGGGATATATGGTATAT
>JASDQU010684640.1:18396-29353 GCA_032191745.1 Picea mariana
CAGCTACAACAGAGGATATATACTTTCAGACATAGTTTCAAAGAGAGTGTGATTTCCTCATATTCTACACTTCAGTTGAGACGACACCTTGTATATGGTATATTGATAGCGGGGCTTTGAGCCATATGACTAGTTTTCGAGAGTACTTTTCTGATCTCAGAGACTCCGAGGTCAAGATTGAGATTTCTCTTGGAGATGATAGTGTTGTTAGAATTGCAGGGGTTGGCACAGTTGCTTTTCAAAGAGATGGCATGCCACCCATATTGTTCATAGACGTCCTTTATGTCCCTAGCATGAAGAATAATTTGATATCAGTTTCCAGCCTCCAGGCTAGAGGTCTTGATGTGACATTCAAAGGCTCCAAGGTACTGATTCATCCTCAGGGTTCTTCACTAGCCTCAGGACAGGTGATTGGAGTGAGGGAGGGGAAACTGTTCAGATTTCTTTTTCAGCCACTTCATGCATTGGCAACGAGCAACAACAACAACAGACAATTATGTGAGTTATGGAATCTTAGGATACCCCATCTACATCATGGGGCTCTTGGAGGTTTGAGAGAGGTTGTGATCAGAGTGCCATAGATCAACATAGAGCATCAAGATGTTTGCAAAGGGTGTGTGCCTGGTAAGTTTGCCAAGGCATCATTCCCCAGAAGTGACACCAGGTCAGCTGGGATATTGGATTTAGTACAAATGGACATGTGTGGGCCCATGACTCTGAGGTCCTTGAGTGGTTGTGAGTACTATCTCACATTTATTGATGAATACTTGAGGAATACTTGGATCTATTTCTTGAAGGCCAAGACTGAGGTATTCACATGGTTCCAAGAGTTCAGAGCTCTTGTGGAGAACCAATCGGGAAAGAGGATCAAAGTCTCGCGGTCGAATAATGGGGGAGAGTATTCCTTGAGACAGTTTGTAGACTTTTGTGCTCAGTAGGGCATTAAGAGACATATGACCGTACCCTACAACCCCTAGCAGAATGGGGTTGCCGAGAGGAAGAATCGGGCCATTACCGATGCAACGAGATATATGCTGCATGATCAGAGTTTGCCTTTGTACTTGTGGGCAGAGGCATGTGCTACTGCAGTTTATCTGCAGAATAGGAGCTCCCATAGGATTTTTTGGAAGATAACTCCTGAGGAGGCCTTCACTAGTTGGAGGCCCGATGTCGATCACATCAGGATCTTTGGGTTCTTGACTTTCTATCATGTCCCCTCGGAGAGGAGGACAAAGCTAGATCCCACAATGCAGTAAGGGATTCTAGTTGGATACTCAGAGGTGTCAAAAGCCTATCACATCTACATTCCGCCACTTAGGAGAGTGGTGGTGAGAAGAGATGTTAGATTTGAGGAGGTATTGGCCCTTGACCAATTTTTGAAGAATACTTGGTCATATTTGACCATTTTTGGGACTTCGATAGCTTGCCAAAGATGGAGCGCAACGCGAAGCGGAAACTAGGGAAACTAGACCTATTTTTGGGTCCCTTTAGGGTTTTGGGTTAATGTAATGGGAAAGGGATGTCAGCCCGTGGGTTCACCCACGTTTAGGCCCCTTTTTGTAATCTATAAATAGATACTTAGGAAATGTAAGAAAGAGGGGAAGGGGAGAGTAGTACATCTATGTGATGTATAGTTGATGGCTTAGTGCCATGACTTGATCTGTGTGATCAGATGTATCTTGTAAATTCTCTGTGCATGATTGTGAGAAGCTCACAAGTTGTTTTGTGCTGAAGTGCAAGGAAGAAGGATCTAGCAAGCTGCGCAGATCTTATGTCCTGTGCGAAGCAATGATTGTTGAAGCTCTGTGCTGTAACTTCTTAACTGAGATAATAAAGAAGAAGATCTTGTGGACGTAGCCCCAGGGTGGGAGTGAACCATGATAACTGTGTGTATTGTGCTCTGTGCTTCGACCTAATTTGTTTATATCCTTCTTGGCTAAGTGCTTGATGTGATTAAATAGATTTAGTTATGATTTATGCTTCTAAGATAAGAATGAATGTTATATCTGACATGTAAGATACTTAGTGCTTGATCTGCTGAACCTATTGTGGCTAAGTGCTGAATTATCTTAGATCTAAGTACTCACTACGATACTCTGTGTTACCTGCAAAGTGCTGTAAGGGTTGAATATTGATGAATAAACCATGCTAGATGATTTCTAAGTGCTATAATCATAGATCCGTGTCCTTTAAGGTTGCAAACATCTGAGTCCCACAACCACCCCTGCCTCTACCTCGAGTGAGACTTCATCTGCTTCGCAGGTGTTGCTGAAAGGGCCGGTAGTTAGGGTTTTGTTGGTGCACTCTTGAGCGTTGAACTCTGGCTCTTCCCCTGTGCCAACAAATGGTTCCATTGCCAGGACCTAAAACTGTGATTGTTGGGAACTAAAGAAGAAAAATCTTTGTGCGAAATAAGTTCTGTGCGTAGATCTATTTCCCTAGTGCACAGTATTCTACTTGACCTGTGAAGCTTTGTGCCAAGAAAGAAAGGTCAGATCTGAAGGAAAGAGGTCAGATCTGCAAGAAAAGAGGTTGATACTGAAGAAAAGAAGTGAGATCTGAACACTTTGTGCTCTAAGAAAGGTAAAAGTAGAAATTTCTACAGAAAAGAGGTAAGATTTGTAAGCTCTAGCCTCTAGTAAAGGTAAGAATAGTTCAAGTTTTAGATCTGAAAGATTTGTGCCCCATGGAAGCAAATAAGTGAAATTTTTTACTTCTAACGTATGGATTTAGGTATGTTTGATTGTATCAGCTTAAAAACTAGAGCATTGTTAGATAAAATAAAGTTCGATATGAATAGAAATAGTGAAAGATATGTTATACCTATGCATAGAAAGAGTTTTTGGACTAACCAATGGATGCAGGACCATGGAAAGAAACTTTTGCAGGCTATCCCTTATGATCCTAGCACGCAGTACAAAAAGAGTTGGGGATCATTGAAGAGAAAGAGAGGATTAACTCTTTGCTACAATTGCAGAAGACCAGGACATATTTCTAAGGAATGCCATGGGAGAAACCCTAGCTTCTTTTGTTGTAAAGCTATGGACCATAAAGTATTGGATTTCCCTAGAATGATTGCTAGACTTGAAAAGATGAATATGGAACAAGCAAACTCTGAAGGAGATCAAGAGACTCAAATTATAGAAGAACCCCAAAAAGAAGCAGAGATCATGTTACTGAAAATTAAAGAAACCCTAGATGACCATAAGGATGTTAGTTTGTCAGAGATCTTCAAAGAAAAGGAGAAAATTGAAGTAAGAATAAGAGACTTCGACATTTACTGTGCTTTGGGTGAGGGAACACCAATGAACATTATGACATAAAGCACTTGGAAAACCCTAGGAAGGCCTACTCTAGTCCCTTCACTAGGAACCATCAGATTGTTTAAAGGAAAAATGGTAACCCTATGTGGCAGAATTACCCAGATAACTATGAGTACCCATGGAAATTCGACAGAGGAAGAATTCAAAGTTATTAAATTTATTGAGGACCACACCCCATTTCCAGCTTTGTTAGGCAGGATCTGGATTGAAAAAGACCAGATCCGGAGAACATAAGAAAAGGATGCTCTAGAACAGAAGAAGCAAGAACTCATGGAATTTATGTCTAGAAGGATCTCCTACTTGATGAAAGAACAAGAGGACATACCTAAGACATTGAACACCAGGGACTTGGGTATCAAAGTTATAAGAGCATTATAGGAACCATAGAAGATCAAAATACCTAATCCATATGATGAAGGAGTATTACCTTTGGATTTGAAGAAAGAACCTAAGCAACGCGAAGTGACTATGTCAAGAGAAGATAAGAATCATAATGGAAAAAGGATGACCGAGACAAAGATTACTGAGAAAAAGGCTAGGAAGCTAAGTAAGAAGAGGGCCAAAATTGGAAAGTTACAAAAGACTCCAGAAAAAACTTTGCAGAAGGAAAAATCACAGAAATTGAGATTCGCCGGGATATCAGAACAACGACCTATGGCACTTGGCCATGGCACAAAAATATAGCCGTTGGAAGCCAATATAACCATTCGACTTCCACTTCGAACGGGTCCAAACTCCTTTATGGATCACCACTAGACCGTTATACCGCGCCATATGGACATAACATCAGTTAATGTAGCCTCTTATCCATTGCAAGCCGACTGTTGCTAAGTTTTCCTACTTAGTTCATTGCACCACACATCGAAAATGCTTTTGCTAAATGAGAATTTGAGCCCAAAACTTGAGATTAATTCACCCTTTTATCATTGCCTTGTTCCCATGATGTTCATTGTAGTCTCTGAATTCATTTTCACACCTAAGATAGTAGACCCAAGCTTGTATGTCGAACGATCTCAACGCTGTTGAGAAAGTAGTTGAAGAAGTTTTGATTGACTTAATGGCTGAGAGAGTCATGTCAGAAAGAAGGATGTCTGTAGGTGTGAAAGCATCATCAAAAGGAGGAGTCCAAGCTTCTCCCTCCACTGATCGCGGAGCCGGACCTTCCAGAACCACAACCGAGACAAGAACAAAGCACATAGACAATATTGAAAATGACAAGCTGATCCCACGCATTCTGCCAGTTTACATACCACCTTTGAGTGGAAATATTAACTACGACAGTGTACCCAGAGACTTTGAGTACACCTTGATTACCACATATCTTCCGAAAGGGGTGCACGCAGTACATGCTAACCAGGATAAGCTCACAACACTGAAATTTAATGATTTTAACCTTGGATATCTCAAAACCTACAACATGTTAGTTCCACACAAGTACTTAAACAAGAACAAAGGAAGAAATCCTAAGATTGTCCCACAGTCCTAGATCCAGAACCTGGCGCAGTCCACACTGCTCAATGTAATGAAGATCCCTCACTTCGGAAAACACCAGGAAGTCAACGCATGTGTCAAGTTGCTGCTGTCTTGCTATCACGGTGGATACTTATGGTTGGACCACCACATCACTGTGGATCTGACTCTGATCAATCAGATCACAGGGCTTAGCATGCAAGGCCTTGACCCACAGGAATTTTACCTAGGAAATACCTCAGACTGAGCACTAGCACAGTGGATAAAAGAAACTTATGGCGATGTAGAGAAGGGTATGTGAGGCTACAAGGTAGCCTCTATCCAGAGTGGCGCAATGCGCCTTTCCTGTCAGCTGATCGTGGGAAAGTTAGTTCATAAGAACAAACCAACACAGGTGACTGTCTTCATAGTTGACCTCGCAAGGAAGTGCATCGAGGGACTACAGATGATTTGGGCACAATATCTTGTAAACCAGTTAGAGATGGATTACAGAGGAGCAGAAGACCAAGGGTATGAGTTCCACTTTAGTTGGTTGCTCATACTCATCGCTTTCATCACTTGGGAACTACTTGAGGGAGCCACTTTTTCAGATATCAAACCTTTCGAACCACTAGTCATGAATTTTTATACGCTGTGGTACTCCAGTGACATGAACAAGAAGTGGCAGTCCAATGCTGTCTTCCACACCTATTTCAACCAAATGAAGGGTGCAATTTAGTATACACCGTGAATCACCCCAAACGTACTTCATAGGTTTAGAGCTTTGATGAAATTCAGCGTGGACCACCACTTCACCTATATTGCAGTGCGTGGTGATGAGCATAAACAATAGTTCCAATCCTACTACAAGCTGACAGAAGATGACTTGGAGGAGATTACCAAGGAATGGTCAGCGAACCTCCTTGTTGCAGCGGACCCCGCATACATGTATGACGAGGAAAGCCCTGAAGCTATGCTGGATACACCTGGGCCAAGTAAGACTAAGAAGGATGATGAAGTTGAAGATATCCCTAGCACGTCCATGAAGACTACTTCGATCTCACTTGTGCAGGGAGGTGATGGAGACGAGCTAGGCGGCACAGAAGTTGAGAAAAATAGAGGTGAGGTTACTCCACCTAGAAAGGAGGAGAATCCCTCCATGAAAAGAAAGATTACACCACCAAAACCCTCCTCCTGAAAGAAAGCTAAGGTCACCCGAACCACACTTAAAACTACCCTTACCCCGGATGACTTCGACTTCTTAATTGTTGCGCTGAATGATGTTTCGCTAGAGCTTGCAGAAAAGAAAGAATCAAAACAGGACGAGATATTCAACCGAATCAAGGGTGAACTCCAAGAAGTGCAGCATATACTCCAGTCTAGCCGAGCAGTTTCTATAGCACCCTTGATAAGTGGAACAACAGGAACAAGCAATGAGCCCACTCATCTACACCAGATCGCTGATCAAGTCGAAGCTCACCTTCAACGAGCCCAAGAAGACACAGCACAAGCCACCTAGGCTTTGATGCAAGCACAAAAATCACTTCTAGAACAATGGAGTGAGGTAGAACGGGAAAATCTTACCCTGAAAGTGAAGTGGGACGAGGAAAAGGCATAGTTGCTAGCAGAGAAACTTTAAGTACAGGAAAAGATTCACAAAGCACTTCACTCTGTGATGGTCATAGAAGTGAAGATGGAAGACCGTCTCCCACAGCAGGTGACCCAACTAGAAGAAGTAATCCAGCAACTCCAACAGTGCATCACAGATCTGGAGCTCCACACCGTGCCTGACACCCCCTAAGAAATAAAATATCTAAGAAAGGACACTGCTCGAAGCGCTGTTGGCCGATTAAAAACCTTTGCTCTGGAATGCAAGCAGTTGAGCGCTAGAAGCGCCCAGACTTATGAAACCCTCGCAGAGAATCTAGAATTGCAGACCTTGGAGGCACAACTCCAAGAAGCAAAGCAACATGCATACACGCTATAGGCACAAATAAAGACTTTGACCCCATTCGAAAGAATGAAGAGGTTTGCAGAACAACACACAACCCAACAACAGGTACATACACTGCAAAGTAAAGTGATGGAAATTTTCCAACAAGTTCAGCCAATCCAAGAAAAGGCATGCCAGCTATTCGCTAAACTTCAAAGCCAGGGAGCTGAACTCAAATAGGTTTTCATCACTTCAGAACAATTCTTGGAAGGACTTCTCAATGATACAGTGATTCAGGAATTCACTGAGCAAGAGGTTGTGGCACTGCAGCAGGTCGAAGCAGCGTGAGCCAAGATCGAAGCATTCAAGGCAGAATTGATCAGACCAGAGTGACTCGGGATGAGTCACAGGTGAGTGTTGGGGGCCTGTTGGCCCTTGACCAAGTTTTGAAGAATACTTGGTCATATTTGACCGTTTTTGTGACTTCGACAACTTGCCAAAGATGGAGCGCAACGCGAAGTGGAAATTAGGGAAACTAGACCTATTTTTGGGTCCCTTTAGGGTTTTGGGTTAATGTAATGGGAAAGGGATGTCAGCCCATGGGTTCACCCACGTTTAGGCCCCTTTTTGTAATCTATAAATAGATACTTAGGAAATGTAAGAAAGAGGGGAAGGGGAGAGTAGTACATCTATGTGATGTATAGTTGATGGCTTAGTTCTAGGACTGGATCTGTGTGATCGGATGTATCTTGTAAATGCTCTGTGCATGATTGTGAGAAGCTTGCAAGTTGTTTTGTGTTGAAGTGAAAGGAAGAAGGATCTAGCGAGCTGCGCAGATATTCTATCCAGTGCGAAGAAATGATTGTTGAAGCTCTGTGCTGTAACTTCTTGACTGAGATAATAAGAAGAAGATCTTGTGGACATAGCCCCAGGGTGGGGGTGAACCATGGTAACTATGTGTATTGTGCTCTGTGCTTCGACCTAATGTGTTTATCTCCTTCTTGGCTAAGTGCTTGATGTGATTAAATAGATTTAGTTATGATTTATGCTTCTGAGATAAGAATGAATGTTATATCTGATATGTAATATGCTTAGTGTTTTATCTGCTGAACCCGTTGTGGTTAAGTGCTGAATTATCTTAGATCTAAGTACTCACTGCGATACTCTGTGTTACCTACGAAGTGCTGTAAGGGTTGAATATTGATGAATAAACCATGCTAGATGATTGCTAAGTGCTATAATCATAGATCTGTGTCCCAGCTAAGGTTGCAGACATCTGAGTCCTGCAACCACCCCTGCCTCTACCTCGGGTGAGACTTCATCTTCTTCGCAGGTGTTTCCAAAAGGTCCGGTAGTTAGGGTTTTGATGGTGCACTCTTGAGCATTGAACCCTGGGTCTACCCCTGTGCCAACAAGAGGATAGGGATTTTGCAAGATCTCTTGAGTCGAGAGTTGGATTTGAGGATGATCAAGAGTTTCCAGTTGCATTCTCAGAGGGAGAACAACCTCAGATTTCGAGTACACTAGTATTAGGGGTGACATGGTCACCATGCATAGCTTCAGGGTCACAGTCAAAGAATTTTCAGTCATATGGGGCACAAACTTCAGAGGGAGCATAGACTTTAGGATCTCAGAGTGTTGAGACGAGTCCTGTGGTAGTCACTCTTGGGCAGAGTGACCTTAATTCTCCATTGACCACTTTAGGGAAGAGGAGACCTAGATGGTTTCAGGAGACATTGAAGGAGGCCAAGGATAATGTAGGGGAGCCCACGAGTCAGATCAGAGAGAGCATGCCACTAGTCAAATTTGGAGCATACTTGTCACTTGTTATGAGTATTAGGGATATTGAGCCACATACTTTTGCACAGGTAGTTGACCATCATATCTGGAGAGAGGCCATGGTCAAGGAGTATGACTCCATTGTGCGCAATGATGTTTGGGATGTGGTTTCGAGGCCAGTGAGGAAGTTAGTTGTGACTTCCAGGTGGTTGTACAAGACCAATATGACTATAGATGGAAGCATTGAGAAACACAAGGCCCATTTTGTGGCACGAGGCTTCTCACAAATTGAGGGAGTCGACTATGACGAGACTTTCGCACCAGTTGTGAGATACACTTCTATCAGGACTATCATTTCCATAGCAACAGAGATGGGTTGGCGCATTCACCAGATGGATGTGACAACTGCATTTCTAAATGGATTCATTGAGGAGGAGGTATACATAGAGCATCCACATGGTTTTGAGGTGAGTGACAGGGAGACTCACATGTGTCTTCTAAGGAAGGAACCATATGGTCTAAAGCAATATCCCCGAGCTTGGTATTCATGGATTGATACTTATTTGCTTTAGATGGACTTCTGGAAGAGTGATGCTGATCCAAACCTCTATTTCATCATTAGGGGTGAGGAAACACTCATTCTTGTTTTGTATGTGGATGATCTATTCATTACTCGAGCCGAGGATCTCATAGCTGAGTGAAAGCTGGGACTTGAATCAAAGTTTAAGATGAGTGATATAGGATTGATGCACTACTTTCTGGGTATGGAGGTATGGTAGGAGGAGGGTCACATATTTCTCGGGCAGGGGAAGTATGCAACAGATATTTTGAGCAGGTTTCAGATGGAGGACTGCAGACCCATGTCTACACCTATGATCACCAACTGGAAGAATATTAGTGCTTCAAATAGCTAGTTGGTGGATACCATAGTATACAGGCAGTTGATTGGTTCACTCATGTATCTGATTAACACTAGACCAAATATATGTTTTTCCGTGAAAACACTCAGCCAGTACATGGTTGAGTTGAGGAGTGTTCACATGGTTGGGGAAAAAAACGTCTTGAGATATGTTGCTGGGAAAAATGGACTATGACCTAGACTATGCCAGGGGAGATGGAGTCAATTTGGTTGGCTACATAGATTTAGACTGGGCAGGATGTGTTGCTAATAGGAAAACCACCTCAGGGTGTTGCTTCAGTTTGTGGTCAGGACTTGTTTCCTGGTTCAGCTGGAAGTGGAATTCAGTTGCTTTGATTTCGACCGAGGCAGAGTATATGGCGGCCAGTCAGGCCAGTTGCGAGGCCATTTGGCTTCGCAAGATGTTGGTTGGTTTATTTGGTCAGGATATGTCACCGACTATCATTCATTTTGATAATCATAGTTGCATAAAACTCTCTGAGAATCCAGTGTTTCATGACCGGTCGAAGCATATAGAGATCAGGTACCACTTCATTCATGAATGGATTCAGAGAGGGGCAATTCAGTTGCAGTATGTATCTACAGATGACCAAGTTGAAAATATTCTCACCAAGGCCCTGCCACGAGGCAAGCATGTCTATTTCAGAGACAAGATGGGCTTGGTGAGGAACACCTTCCTCGGTAAGAGGGAGTGTTGAGTTTTGTACCTTGGGAGTTGTTCCCCATGTTCTTATGACCTCCTTAGCACACGAGGGAAGGAAATTACACTTTGTACCTTGTACTTTTGTCTAATTTCACTTTGACTTTGTCTAAAGTGGAATTTAGTCATTTTGGCCTAAAAGTGACTATTAATTCACAAAGGGGTGAATTAGAGACATAAATTTGACTTAAGAAAGTTAAACTAAAGTGGGTTTGTGATTTAGATATTTATGGGGAGATCTCAACCATCGATTAAATGGGAGATGAGATAATCTCCACCATTCATTATTTAGGTTTCCTTTTGGATGTCAAAGAGGGGCGCAAAGGGTGAAGGAGGGCACATTCTTCATTTGGTCATTTGATTTTTGAGAGAGGAGCTCTTGGAGGATGGATATGAGTTCATTTTTGTGAGGATGATATAGCTTGGGCGCTATATTTCATGGAGGAAGGCTTACATCATATCCCATAGTTTATTTACTGGAGAGGTTTTGCTTCTGAGGAGGGCGCATTGCTAGATTGGGGTGCATCAACAGTTGGGAGAATTCTAGCCATCATATTGTAGTGAGATTAATTGCAGAGGATATCCATTCAACAAAGCTTCATTTATGTGGAGGGGTTTCCATATCTGAGCTCACAGTTGGCAGTTGGAGCAGATTCGTTGGTTCTGGAAGTTTGTATGAGGGGTGCACCATTCTGGGGCACATCTGGTGATTTTGAGCTTGTATATCAGCTCAGTTTGTGCTTCTATTGTATTAGTTTCTTTCATATATTGTACTTACTGTATTCCATCATCTACTTTCTTCATATATACATACATATTCCAAACTGGTTTTCCTCGGGGGGGGGGGGGGGGGG
>JASDQU010684641.1:2308-13547 GCA_032191745.1 Picea mariana
CCAGGTGGAATATTCTCCCCTAAAATATAAGAGAATGGATAATGACTAATTATGACTAATAAACAAGGAATAACCTTAGGAAAAATAAATCCTAGGTGTGTGTGAAGTAACTCCAACAAATATAGATTCCATTTTCTATCCTTTTAAAATAAACACAGTGATCATAATGACATCTACTATAACGTTGTTCTATCATAAACCTGTCAAACTTCAAATACCACTACATTGGATCTTGCTTTAGGCCATACAAGCTCTTCTTCAACCTGCATACCAATTTATCCTCCCCTTTGAACTCATACCCGTATCGTTGTTGCATATAAATATCTTCCTCCAAATACCCATGGAGAAAAGTTTTTTTTACATCTAACTGTTCAAGATGAAAAGATTCTACTTCCACAAGACTTAAAATAGTCCTAATTGAAGTCATCTTAACAACAGGAGAAAATATTTCATCAAAATCTATACCTTTCTTTTGTGAAAACCCCTTTACAAAAAGTCTATCCTTGTGCTACTTTTTCCCTCCATATTCTTCCTTCAACCTATAAACCCATTTATTCTGCAATGCTCTTTTTCCTGTAGGAAACTGAACCAAGTCCCAATTCTGGTCATTTACCAAGGAATCCATTTCCTCGTTCATGCCTTGCTCCCACTTATTTTTAGTGTCTACCTGCATTTCCTATTCATAACATTATAGTTCACCAGAATTAGTCAACAATAAATAATACAATGAAGGACATTATCGTTCAGGGGGTCTACTTAACCTGATAGATCTTCTAACAACACTTGCAAGAGTTTGAGGTACATGTTGCTCCTGTTGTTGTACATTTTGATTTTCTGGTACCTTTGGAATTTATTTTTCAGTGATCTCATCAAGCACTATGTATTATGGTCTTTCTTCTTCCTATTTCTTTCCCTACAATTGATATTTGTACATGACCTTCTCATTGAATATGACATCTTACTCCTAATGATTTTTTTATTTTCATAATCCCATAAGCTATATCCAATATCATTAAGACCATATCTAATAAAGGTACACTTCTTGGATTTTTCCTCAAGATTTTTTATATTTTCTTTATCAATATGGACAAATGTTTCACAACCAAATGTCTTGAAAAAGAAATAGTTTACATTTTTACCTGTCCATGCATCCTTTGGAATGTCACCATCCAAAGAACTTGAAGGTCTTCTATTTATCAAGTAAACAATAATATCTACAACATCTTCCCAAATTTATAATCACAACCTTGCATGTAATCTCATACTCCTTGCATGCTCCATGATTGTCATGTTCATCCTTTGTGAAACACCATTTTATTGTGGTGTTCATGGTCTTGGATTACTGAGAGAGGGGGTGAATCAGTAATAGAGAAATTTAATCCTTTTTAACCATAAAATGTAAGTTTTATATCAATGTATCATTATCATCCAATAGTTTCAGAGTAAATAAACAATGAACAAATGAGAAATCATACACATACACAGTACAACAATGTTTTTACGTGGAAACCCAAAGTGGAAGAAAACCATGTAATGATTTTTCTTATATGTCTTTAACAATTACATTCATTGGAAGCACCAACTTCATTTATTTTTCAGATGCAACTGGAAGGAGGCTCCAACCCCCTATTTTCTCAGTATACAACCTGAGGGAAGCTCCAACTCCCCAATTCTATGGCTACAACCAGAATGAGGATACAACCTCCTATGTTCTCCAGCTACAACCGGAAGGTGGTTACAACCACCTATCCTTTCCCTATCCAATCTCCCTGTTGTAGAAGTAGAATCATGGAACCGCTGTCACACTATCACTATGAGATATACTTTTGTAAACCTGTACCAATCAACCTACACCAAACAACCTGTAACAATCTGTACTAAACAACCTGTAACAACCTATACCAAACAACCTGTAATAAACCTGTACCATAAAAAAGTGCATCAACCATGCACAAACATGTACCTCAACCTATACCATCAACGATTACATCAACCATGCATAAAATACACATAAACTATGGCTCATCAAGATGTACCAACGTCATCAACTATACACCTCATGTATGTGCCAACTCATCAACTACTTGTCTCAACCATGTACCCAACCTGTACATCAACCAAAATCCCTCATCAANCCTGGTGTATATGATCACATACCTGCAAACCTTCCTTAACTTTAACAACAAGAGACTAGCATTTTCATCAAACTTTACTTTAGTCTCACATGACTAATTTTGGATTAGTCAACAAACCTAACTTGAAATAATCATAACCATGTACCTGTAATGAATGAAAATAGTACAAAATGTTCTTTAGTGTATTTTATGCAATTCCTCCAGGTTTTACTACTTGGAACCTCTCAGAAAAGGAGTTATAGCAAAAATGGCATACATTGTTGAATTATGGCTTATTCTAGAGAAAGAACTTGTAGAGAGTACCCTGCATGGAATATTTGTTGTATGAATATGAAAATGGTACACATAATACTAAAGAATTTAATCTAACCAATACATTTGGTATTACTGAATTGAAATCTGTTATGAACAAGTTATGACATTTTTACCCAAAACACTTGTTTTAGACTAGTTTCAGGACTAGCCACAAACCCTATTTTCCACAGAGTGTAACTCCAAAAATACAATGACCCACAAGCTGAAATTTTTATCATAGCTACTTGGATATGTTTCCTCAACGACCTAAATCTTTAGCGGTTAGAATCATTCTAGAAAAAGAATTATTTCTAAAATGGTGAGATGACCTGTAAATAACATACCTTAGAAAGCATCATCAAAAGAATTTATCCTCCCTTGAATTTCAGCTTTCCTTACTTCACCTTTCCTATGAAAGTCACCTTAGATATCCTTTGGTTACCTCAGTCAATTGTAGATATTCAATATGCCCAAGTGTTTTTGAATGAGATACCCTTTCCTCTTATTTATAATTCATGTAGCTTCCTCAAGGGGTTACCTTTTAACTTTAACAACAAGAGACTAGCATTTAAATCAAACTTTACTTTAGTCTCACATGACTAAGTTTGGATTAGTCAAAAAACCTAACTTGAAATAATCATAACCATGTACCTGTAATGAATGAAAATAGTACAAAATGTTCTTCAATGTCTTTTATGCAATTCCTCCAGGTTTTACTACTTGGAACCTCTCAGGAAAGGAGTTATAGCAAAAATGGCATACATTGTTGAATTATGGCTTATTCTAGAGAAAGAACTTGTAGAGAGTACCCCGCATGGAATATTTGTTGTATGAATCTGAAAATGGTACAAATAATACTAAAGAATTTAATCTAACCAATACATTTGGTATTATTGAATTGGGATCTGTTATGAACAAGTTATGACATTTTTACCCAAAACACTTGTTTTAGACTAGTTTCAGGACTAGCCACAAACCCTATTTTTCACGAAGTGTAACTCCAAAAATACAATGACCCACAAGCTAAAATTTTTATCATAGCTACTTGGATATGTTTCCTCAACGACCTACATCTTTAGTGGTCTGAATCATTCTAGAAAAAAATTTATTTTGAAAATGGTGAGATGAGCTGTAAATAACATACCTTAGAAAGCATCATCAAAAGAATTTATCCTCCCTTGAATTTCAGCCTTCCTTACTTCACTTTTCCTATGAAAGTTGCCTTAAATATCCTTTGGTTACCTCAGTCGGTTGTAGATATTCAATATGCCCAAGTGTATTTGAATGAGATACCCTTTCCTCTTATTTATACTTTCATGTAGCTTCCTCAAGGGGTTACCTTTTAATCATCTTAACCCACTTTCCTTATTTTAGGGATAACCCACTTCTAACCACTTGTACACTTAGTAATTTCTTCATTTACACTCATCACTTCACTTTATATTACAATCATCACTTCACTTTATTATTTAAATCAATTCTTCTTTGCAACCACTTTGATTACTTTGACCTTTTGGGGCTTCTAGATGACTCATGAGGGTTCTCCAACTTCACATGGCCATAACTCTTTAACCGTGAGGAGTTATGTGGCATTCCACATACCACCAGAAATGGAATGATATGTACTATCCATATAGAATAGTATTACCTTGAAATATATTAAAACACATACATTATACATCAAACAAACTTGGGTCCATTACCCAAACCTTTGTGCTACCGAAATTCACTACCAGACTTTCTTCAAGGGTTGACATCAATGAAAACCAACCCAATTAATCAACAATATCCCCATTTTGCATTGATGGAAACAGTCTGATGAAATACCGAATTCATATAACTCATGCTCCCCATGTGACCATCGCTCCCCCTAGAACCATGCCTTTGTTCTCTTTCTCCAAGCATTTACCTTTGCATCTAATAAATCTCTCCCCCTTTGTCATAAATGAAAAATGTATCTTTCCATTCGAGGTTTCTCCCCCTGACTGAACTCTTCCTAAAACTGATCTCCCAACCTGAACTGTCCTCTTTATGGTGCTTCCTCGTGTAAATATAAGACATATAGGATAAGCATTCAAAAGAATTCATTCTGGAGTAGAAATGACTCCGAGTCTTTGGCGAAGATACTCAAAGGTTTCCCGTGGAAGCATTTTTGTAAATATGTCTTCCACTTGTTCTTTTGTGCCCACACATTCGACTCTGATGTTCTTCTCTGCAACCTTTTCCCAAAGAAAGTGATACTTGATTGAAATGTTCTTCGTCTTGGAGTGCATCACCGCGTTCTTTGAGATTGGAATGAGCTCATCATACTCGACCTATATATCTGTCAAAGTTTGTTTCATCCATAGAACCTTTGTACAAAAACTTGTTGCTGCAATATACTCTGCTCCGACTATAGATAAAGATACTAATTATTGTTTCTTTCTTAGACATGATACTAAACACTCACCCAAGTAGAACATTGCTCCACTGGTACTTCGTCAGTCATCAGTGCAGCCTTCCCAATCTACATCTGTGTAGGAAATAAGTGATAGATCCTTTCCTTTTGGATACCATAATCCAAACTCTTATGTTCCTTTGATATATCTGAAAATCCTCTTCACTTATAATACATGTGATTCCTTTGGTGTTGCTTGAAATCATGCCACCTGTCCAACTTCCTATATTACATCTGATCTGGATGATGTCACATATAGTAAGCTATTAATCATTGACTTGTATTTACTCTCGTCTGTAGACTTTGAATCATCATTTTTTCTCAATTTGCAATTGGTTTGCATAGGATTGGTAATTGGTTTTCAATATTCCATTCTGAACCTCTTTATCATTTCTATGATATACTTAGTTTGAGAAATAAAAATTCCTTGGTTTCTTTGACACATGTGAAGACCGAGAAAGAAGGATATTTCTCCAAATAATGACATTTCAAATTCATTTTGCATATCCTTTGAAAATTTATGGATTAACCTGTCATCATTGCTACCAAAAATAATATCATCAACACTTCAATTAATAAAATACTATTTTGAGTTACCTTTATGTAGATGTTGTTTTTTACACTTCATTTTCTGAATCCTTCCTGCTGTAGATATTTATCCAGTCTAGAGTACCATGTTCTAGGGACCTGTTTTAGACCATACAAGGCCTTCTTCAATTTGCACACATAATTTTATTTCTCTGACAACTGAAATCATTTTGGTTTTTCAATGTAGACTTCTTCTTCAAGTTCCCCATTCAGAAATGTTGATTTCACATCCATCTAATACACTTTAATATCATTGGAGCATGCATAATCTAAGAGCAATCAGATTTCTTCCATTCTGGAAACTAGGGAAAATGTCTCTTCAAAGTCGATTCCTTAAACCTGTGCATATCCTTTACATACCAATCTAGATTTGTTCCTTGTAACATGTCCATCTTCATTCAATTTATTTATGAAAACCCACTTTGTGCCAATCTCATTCTTATTCTTTGGTCTTGGAACCAATTCTCAAGTATCATTCTTCTATATTTGATCCAATTCTTCATCCATGGCCTTATTCAAGAATTCATCTTTGTTGGCCTCTTCAAAACTATTTGGTTCAATCGTAGATGAGAGTGTTACATGCATTTGTTCTGGTGAATGGATTCTTCTTCTAGTCTCGAGTCCTGCATATTTGTTTCTGATAATCTGATCTGAATGATGATTCTTCTGTACTCGTTTGCTAGGTGTCTTTGGAGGCACTTGCTGAACTTTCTCTTCTACTTATATCTGATCTTCTTCATCTTACCCTTCTACTTCTTCTTCATATTACCCTTCTACTTCTTCTTCATCTTCTACTTCTTCTTCATAAAGTTGTTCCATTGATTCATTTTCTTCTTCCTTTAATTCTCATCCACCTGTTTCATAAATTGTTACATTGATGCTTTCCACAATTGTGTTCAACCTCAGATTGTAACACTTGTATGCTTTCCTTGTACTTGAGTAACCAACAAGTAATCCTTTGTCCACACGAGAGTCAAACTTTCCCATTCTTCCATCTTCTCTTTTAATGTAGCATTTGCTTCCAAATACTCTAAACTGCTTCACATTTTCTAGTCTTCCTTTCCAAATATCGTAGCGAGTTTTTTCATTGTAGTTTATGAGAATTACTCTATTTTGAATGTGAACTATTGTATGCACTGCATGTGTTCAAAAATATCTGTCAATTTGGAATCCATTAGCATTGTTCGAGCCATTTCCTGTGTAATTATCATCCATTATGATAATGTTCCTTTGTTTCTGAACCACTCTCTGAACCAATATATGAATCCAAGCTCTCGTCCACTATCATATATATGTCCAAACTTGCTAAGTTTTCTTACAAATCCATCTTTGTCCATATTTTCCAAGACTCTACTACACAACTATCCATAATGCTGACCCATTTATCACTATACTATCATGAAGTCTTGATTAATCTATCAAACTATAATTCTTCTAACTGGTTGCTCTGGATCTGTCTTCTCAGAATCTGCAAGCTGCTTGAAGGATGGTTCTTTGGTCTGTCACAACTATCGCATAGACTCCCCCTATCTAATATTCATATTACCTGGGAGTCTCTAAGTCAGATGGCTCAAAATAATTCACGCTTTGATGTGTATTCATCATCATATTCATTGGTAGATTCATCATCTCTCTGAGCTCTGACTTCTTTATTTTTTTCTGTGGATTCATCTTTCACTACAATGCCTGAAAGTATAATCTCTTGAACCTATTCCTTATTTACTTGTCCTTATTGTCTCTCAGTTATTTTCCAAACATTTATGTATTTGACGTATTTCTTTTTCTCTGTAGAATTTTCTTCATATTGTTTTACTTCCAATCTTGTTATCTCTGGGACCTGGTCTTTGTTCAATTTTTCTTCATGTTTTATTATCCATACTTTCTTATATCTGATATCAATGTTCTCTTTCATGGAAGTATCGATCATGCTTCTACAATCACTAGCTATGTTTCCATAGTTATGAAATTTCTAACATTCAATGTTACGTGGGGCCACATAGGCATTTATTTCTTGAACATTTCTTGTATAATCCCTGCAATTTGCAACCTTATGTCCAAAATTAGTACAATAAAAATAGTGAACATAAAAGAAATTTGCATACTTGGGAGTGAATGCTCTTCTTTGTGGAATAGTCCTTCTGAATTTCTTCCTTGACTGATCATGATCATGATTGAAGATTTTTTGTGTCTTGAACATGGATGGACTTCTTGAAGATGCATCTTTCATAGTTTTCTTAGATTTTGGTTGACCATGATTCCTTCCTTTGAGTACTTCTGCATAACTCTTTCTATTTTCTTCATTCTTCATTTCTAGTAACCTAGAGTGCTTCTCTTCATTCTCTATAATTGATGTTGATGTTTTTGTCTCTTCAATGTTCTCGTTGAGCTTGACGATTTTTCTTCGCAATGTGACAACTTCTTATTCAAGATTCTCAACCTCTTCTTCTTTCTTCATTATCTGAGACTTCATGACTTCTTCTATTATTTTCGCTTCTTCAATCTAGATTTTTAATGTGATTATTTCTTCTTCAAGTCTTTTCTCTTCTTGACCAAACTCTGCCTCAAGATGGTTTAGATCATTATTTATTTCCTTAAGATGATCTGTCAATATCTTCTCTCTCATTTCTGCTTCTTCCTTTTGTGTTGTTATTATGGCTTCCAAACACTGCTTTTGATATTCAATATTTTCTTTAATGTTTCTGGCTTCTTCTGTATGAGTTCTTAAGTTCTCGATGACCTGTTTGTCTTTTTCATAAATGTGAACACTTTACTTTTGTTTCATCAATTATTTCTTGAGCGACTTTTTTTCTTCTCTATATTTTCTTAGTTCATCTAAAGCACTAATCAATTCTTCTTCATAATTTTCTTCTTTTTCAATTAGTTTTTCTATCTCATTTTCTTCATGGATTTCTATTTCAAGATGTCCACATTTTTCACAATTAAATCAAAACAACATATCTTTGTTGATTATGTACTCTTCATCTTCTGAATCTGTTTGACATGGTGAATATATTTCTTCTTGATCTATACCTGCATCTTCTTTGGAATTTTCTGAATCTGCGATGGGTGAAGAATATATGTCATGTAACTTATCCCAAAGTTATTTGGCTGATAAACATTTACCAACCTTTTCTCTTACTGAATTAGGTAATCCTTCCCACATGAAATCCATTGCTATTTTGTTATTATTCTTCAATTTCTTCTTGGCTGCAATATTTTCCCTTTTTGAACTATCATATCCTGTAACAACTGATAGCCAAATATAATTCCCCTGTGCCTGTAAAAATACTTACGTTCTTTTGCTCCATATCCCATACTTTAACCCATTTTGACCATTAAAAAATGGTACTCCACTCTCAGAATAATCCATCATCTCCTTCCAGTGGTTAAACTGTTTCCTGAAGGAACCGGATCTGAAACCAATTGTTGGATTACTGAGAGGGGGGGTGAATAAGTAATAGAGAAATTGAATCATTTTTAACCATAAAATGAAAGTGTTATATCAATGCACGATTATCATACAATAGTTTTAGAGTAAATAAACAATGAACAGATGAGCAATCAAACACATACACAATACACTAGTGTTTTTACATGGAAACCCAAAGCGGGAGAAAACCATGGAATTCTTTTTCTTATATGTATTTAAGAATTACATTCATTGGAAACACCAACTTCCTTTGTTTTCCAACTGCAACTGGAAGGAGGCTCCAACCCCCTAGTTTCCCAGGCTACAACCTGAGGGAAGCTCCAACTCCCCAATTCTCTAGTTACAACTAGAAGGAGGCTACAATGCCCTATGTTCTTCAGCTACAACCACCTATCCTTGCCCCATCCAACCTCCCTATCGTATAGGTAGAATCATGGAACCATTGTCACACTATCACTGTGAGATATACTGTTGTAAACCTATACCAATCAACCTTCAACAAACAACCTGTAACAACCTGTACTAAACAACATGTAACAACCTGTACAAACAACCTGTAATCAACCTATACCATAAACAAGTGCATCAAGCATGCACCAACCTATACCTCAACCTGTAACATCAACGAGTGCATCAACCATGCACCAAATATGTACCAATCATACATCAAATACACATAAACTATGATTCATTAAGATGTACCAACATCATCAACTATACACGTCATGTATGTGCCAACTCATCAACTACTTGTCTCAACCATGTACCTAACCAAAATCCCTCATCAATTTCATCATCCAAATATGATTTGTAACTCTGTAATATACCTGGTGTATATTATCACATACTTGCAAACCTTCCTTAACTTTAACAACAAGAGACTAGCATTTTCATCAAACTTCACTGTAGTCTCACATAACTAATTTTGGATTAGTCAACAACCCTAACTTGAAATAATCATAACTATGTACCTATAATGAATAAGATCTGAAAATAGTACACAATGTTCTTCAGTGTCTTTTATGCAATTCCTCCAGGGTTCACTACTTGGAACCTCTCATAAAATGAGTTATAGCAAAAATGGCATACCTTGTTGAATTTTGACCTATTCTAGAGAGCGCACTTGTAGAGCATGCTCCACAAAGAATATTTGTTGTATGGATCTGAAAATGGTATAAAAAATATGAAATATTGTACTCTAACCAATAAATTTGGTTTTACTAAATTTGGATCTGTTATGAATAAGTTATGACATTTTTACCCGAAACACATGTTTTAGATTAGTTTCAGGACTAGCCACAAACCCTATTTTCCACAGAGTGTAACTCCAAAAGTAAAATGCCCACAAGATGAAATTTTTATCATAGCTACTTGGATATGTTTCCTCAATGGCTTCCATATTTAGCATTATGATTCATTCTAGAAGAAACATTATTGAGAAAATGGTGAGATGACCTGTAAATAACATACCTTAGAAAGCATCATCAAAAGAATTTATTCTCCCTTGAATTCTGACCTTCTTTACTTCACCTTCCCTCTGAAATTTGCCTTAGATATCCTTTGGTACCTCATTCACTTGTATATATTCAATATTCTCAAGTGTATTTTAATGATATACCCTTGCCTTGTATTTATAATTTCATGTAGCTTCCTCAAGGGGTTACCTTGTAATCATCTTAACCCACTTTCCTTGTTTTAGGGCTAACCCACTTATAACCACTTGTCCACTTAGTAATTTCTCCATTAACTTTATTATTTAAATAATTTATTTTGTATCCACTTTGACATAGTACACTCATCACTTCACTTTATTATTTAAACAATTTCTTCTTTACAACCACTTTGACTACTTTGACTTTTTGGGGCTTCTAGATGACTCATGAGGGTTCTCCAACTTCACATGGTCATAACTCTCTAACCGTGAAGGGTTATGTGAAGTTCCACATACCAACATAAATGGAATGACATGTACTATCCATATAGAATATTCTTACCTTCAAATATATTAAAACTCATACCATTATAGATCAAACAAACTTGGGTCCATTACCCAAACCTTTGTGCTACCAGAATTCACTAATGGATTTTCTTCAAGGGTTGACATCAATTAATCAACACTTGGAACTGTATTCTCTCTACGAATCCCATGGTATGAACAGTAATCATAAAATCCTTGCTGTAATATTCACCTCCATTGTCTAATCAGAGACCTTCAACCTTTTTCCTGTCTCATTCTCAACCAAAGATTTCCATTTCTTAAAAGTGTCAAAACATCAGATTTTTGTTGAATGCAATAAACCCAAGTTTTTATAGTTGCATCATAAATAAAAGTAACATAATAATGAGATCCACCAA
>JASDQU010684641.1:36146-49187 GCA_032191745.1 Picea mariana
CAAATATTAAACAAATTGATTGGATTTTTGTGAGCATTGTGTTTATGGAAAACATAAGAGAGTCAGATTTCTCAGAGTCGGAAAAGAAAAGAAGAGTGAAAGGTTAGAGCTTGTGCATACAGGTGTAGGGGGACCAACTCAGGTATCATCTCTTGGTGGATCTCATTATTATGTTACTTTTATTTATGATGCAACTATAAAAACTTGGTTTTATTGCATTCGACAAAAATCTGATGTTTTGACACTTTTAAGAAATGGAAATCTTTGGTTGAGAATGAGACAGGAAAAAGGTTGAAGGTCTCTGATTAGACAATGGAGGTGAATATTGTGGCAAGTATTTTATGATTATTGTTCATACCATGGGATTCGTAGAGAGAATACAATTCCAGGTGTTGATTAATTGATGTCAATCCTTGAAGAAAGTCTAGTAGTGAATTCCGGTAGCACAAGGTTTGGGTAATGGACCCAAGTTTGTTTGATCTATAATGGTATGAGTTTTCATATATTTGAAGGTAAGACTATTCTATATGGATAGTACATGTCATTCCATTTCTTTTGGTATGTGGAACTTCACATAACCCTTCACGGTTAGAGAGTTACGACCATGTGGAGTTGGAGAACCCTCATGAGTCATCTAGAAGCCCCAAAAGGTCAAAGTAGTCAAAGTGGCTGTAAAGAAGAAATTGTTTAAATAATAAAGTGAAGTGATGAGTGTACTATAAGTCAAAGTGGATACAAAATAAATTATTTAAATAATAAAGTTAATGGAGAAATTACTAAGTGGACAAGTGGTTATAAGTGGGTTATCCCTAAAACAAGGAAAGTGGGTTAAGATGATTACAAGGTAACCCCTTGAGGAAGCTACATGAAATTATAAATACGAGGCAAGGGTATATCATTCAAATACACTTGATAACATTGAATATATACAAGTGAATGAGGTACCAAAGGATATCTAAGGTGAATTTCAGAGGGAAGGTGAAGTAAAGAAGGTCAGAATTCAAGGGAGGATAAATTCTTTTGATGATGTTTTCTAAGGTATGTTATTTACAGGTCATCTCAACATTTTCTCAATAATGTTTTTTTTAGAATGAATCATACTACTAAATAAGGAAGCCGTTGAGGAAACATATCCAAGTAGCTATGATAAAAATTTCATCTTGTGGGTCATTTCATTTTTGGAGTTACACTCCGTGGAAAATAGGGTTTGTGGCTAGTCCTGAAACTAATCTAAAACATGTGTTTCAGGTAAAAATGTCATAACTTATTTATAACAGATCCAAATTCAGTAAGACCAAATTTATTGGTTAGAGTACAATCTTTCATATTTTTTGTACCATTTTCAGATCCATACAACAAATATTCTATGTGGGGCATGCTCTACAAGTGTGCTCTCTAGAATAAGCCAGAATTCAACAAGGTATGCCATTTTTGCTATAACTCATTTTATGAGAGGTTCCAAGTAGTGAAACCTAGAGGAATTGCATTAAAGAAACTGAAGAACATTGTGTACTATTTTCAGATCTTATTCATTATAGGTACATAGTTATGATTATTTCAACTTAGGGTTGTTGACTAATCCAAAATTAGTTATGTGAGACTAAAGTGAAGTCTGATGAAAATGCCAGTCTCTTGTTGTTAAAGTTAAAGAAGGTTTGTAGGTATGTGATCATATACACCAGGTATATTACAGAGTTACAAATCATATTTGGATGATGAGATTGATGAGGGATTTTGGTTAGGTACATGGTTGAGACAAGTAGTTGATGAGTTGGCACATACATGAGGTGTATAGTTGATGATGTTGGTACATCTTAATGAGTCATAGTTTATGTGTATTTGATGCATGATTGGTACATATTTGGTGCATGGTTGATGCACTCATTGANATGTTGTTTAGTACAGGTTGTTACAGGTTGTTTGTTGAAGGTTGATTGGTATAGGTTTACAATAGTATATCTCACAGTGATAGTGTGACAGTGGTTCCATGATTCTACTTCTATGATAGGGTAGTTGGATGGGTCAAGGACAGGTGGTTGTAGCTGAAGAACATAGGGCATTGTAACCTCCTTCTAGTTGTAGCTAGAGAATTAGGGATTTGGAGCTTCCCTCAGGTTGTAGGCTGAGAAACTAGGGGGTTGGAGCCTCCTTCCAGTTGCAGTTGGAAAACAAAGGAAGTTGGTGTTTCCAATGAATGTAATTCTTAAATACATATAAGAAAAATAATTCCATGGTTTTCTCCCGCTTTGGGCTTCCACGTAAAAACACTAGTGTACTGTGTATGTGTTTGATTGCTCATTTGTTCATTGTTTATTTACTCTAAAACTATTGTATGATAACCATACATTGATATAACACTTTCATTTTATGGTTAAAAAGGATTCAATTGCTCTATTACTTATTCACCCCCCCTCTCAGTAATCCAACCATTGGTTTCAGATCTGGTTCCTTTAGGAAACCGTTTAACCACTGGAAGGAGATGATGGATTATTCTGAGAATGGAGTACCATTGTTTAATGGTCAAAATGGGTTAAAGTATGGGATATGGAGAAAAAGAACGTAAGTATTTTTACAGGCACAGGGGAATTATATTTGTCTATCAGTTGTTACAGGATATGATAGTTCAAAAAGGGAAAAGACTACAACCAAGAAGGAATTGAAGAATAATAAAAAAATAGCAATGGGTTTCATCTGGGAAGGATTACCTAATTCAGTAAGAGAAAAGGTTGGTAAATTTTCATCAGCCAAATAACTTTGGGATAATTTACATGACATATATTCTTCACCCATCGCAGATTCAAAAAATTCCAAAGAAGATGCAGGTACAGATCAAGAAGAAATATATTCACCATGTCAAATAGATTCAGAAGATGAAGAGTACATAATCAACAGAGATATGTTGTTTTGATTTAATTGTGAAAAATGCGGACATCTTGAAATAGAATTCCATGAAGAAAATGAGATAGAAAAACTAATTGAAAAAGAAGAAAATTATGAAGCAGACTTGATTAGTGCTTTAGATGAACTAAGAAAATATAGAGAAGAAAAAAGGTCACTCAAGAAATAATTGATGAAACAAAAGTAAAGTGTTCACATTTTTGAAAAAGACAAACAAGTCATCGAGAAATTAAGAACTCATACAGAAGAAGCCAAAAACATCGAAGAAAATATTGAATATCAAAAGCAGTGTTTGGAAGCCAACATAACAACACAAAAGGAAGAAGCAAAAATGAGAGAGAAGATATTGACAGATCATCTTAAGGAAATAACTAACGATCTAAACCATCTTGAGGCAGAGTTTGGTCAAGAAGAGAAAGGACTTGAAGAAGAAATAATCACATTAAAAATCTAGATTGAAGAAGTGAAAAGAATAGAAGAAGTCATGAAGTCTCAGATAATGAAGAAAGAATAAGAGGTTGAGAATCTTGAATAAGAAGTTGTCACATTGCGAAGAAAAATCGTCAAGCTCAACAAGAACATTGAAGAGACAGAAACATCAACATCAGTTATATATAATGAAGAGAAGCACTCTAGGTTACTAGAAACAAAGAATGAAGAAAATAGAAAGAGTTATGCAGAAGTACTCAAAGGAAGGAATCACGGTCAACCAAAATCTAAGAAAACTATTAAAGATACATCTTCAAGAAGTCCATCCATGTTCAAGACACAAAGAAGCTTCAATCATGATCATGATCAGTCAAGGAAGAAATTCAGAAGGACTATGCCACAAAGAAGATTATTCACTCCCAAGTATGCAAATTTATTTTATGTTCATTATTTTTATTGTACTAATTTTGGACATAAGGTTGCAGATTGCAGGGATTATACAAGAAATGTTCAAGAAATAAATGCCTATGTGGCCCCACGTAACATTGAATGTTACAAATGTCATAACTATGGAAACATAGCTAGTGATTGTAGAAGCATGATCGATACTTCCATGAAAGAGAACATTGATATCAGATATAAGAAAGTATGGATAATAAAACATGAAGAACAATTGAACAAAGACCGGGACCCAGAGATAACAAGATTGGAAGTAAAACAATATGAAGAAAATTCTACAGAGAAAAAGAAATATGTCAGATACAAAAAGGTTTGGAAAATAACTGAGAGAAAAGAAGGACAGGTAAATAAGGAACATGTTCAAGAGATTATACTTCCAGGCATTGTAGTGAAAGATGAATCCACAGAAAAAAATAAATAAGTCAGAGCTTAGAGAGATGATGAATCTACCAATGAATATGATGATGAATACACATCAGAGCATGAATTGTTTTGAGCCATCTGACTTAGAGACTCCCAGGTAATATGAATATTATATAGGGGGAGTCTATGCAATAGTTGTGACAGACCAAAGAACCATCCTTCGAGCATCTTGCAGATTCTGAGAAGACAGATCCAGAGAAACCTGTTAGAAGAATTATAGTTTGATAGATTAATCAAGACTTCATGATAGTATAGTGATAAATGGGTCAGCATTATGGGTAGTTTTGTAGTAGAGTCTTGGAAAATATGGATAGAGATGGATTTGTAAGAAAACTTAGCAGGTTTGGACATATATATGACAGTGGACGAGATCTTGGATTCATATATTGGTTTAGAGAGTGGTTCAAAAAAAAAGGAACATTATCATAATGGATGATAATTACATAGGAAATGGCTCGAACAATGCTAATGGATTCCAAATTGACAGATATTTTTGAACACATGCAATGCATACAATAGTTCACATTCAAAACAAAGTAATTCTCAGAAACTACAATGAAAAAACTCGATACGATCTTTGGAAAGGAAGACTAGAAAATGTGAAGCAGTTCAGAGTATTTGGAAGCAAATGCTACATCAAAAGAGAAGATGGAAGAATGAGAAAGTTTGAGTCTCATGTGGAAAAAGGAGTACTTGTTGGTTACTCAAGTACAAGGAAAGCATACAAGTGTTACAATCTGAGGTTGAACACAATTGTGGAAAGCATCAATTAACAATTTATGAAACAGGTGGACGAGAATTAAAGGAAGAAGAAAATAAATCAATGGAACAACTTTATGAAGAAGAAGATGAAGATGAAGAAGAAGTAGAAGGGTAAGATGAAGAAGAAGTGGAAGGGTGAGATGAAGAAGATCATATATAAGTAGAAGAGAAAGTTCAACAAGTGCCTCCAAAGACACCTAGCAAACGAGTACAGAAGAATCATCATTCAGATCAGATTATCAAAAACAAATA
Source organism: Picea mariana (assembly GCA_032191745.1). Taxonomy (NCBI): domain Eukaryota; kingdom Viridiplantae; phylum Streptophyta; class Pinopsida; order Pinales; family Pinaceae; genus Picea; species Picea mariana. The sequence continues at coordinate 41,370 of JASDQU010684641.1, forward strand.
TGTAGGAGTCGAGACTAGAAGAAGAATCCATTCACCAGAACAAATGCACGTAACACTCTCATCTACGATTGAACCAAATTGTTTTGAAGAGGCCAGCAAGGATGAATTCTTGAATAAGGCCATGGATGAAGAATTGAATCAAATATAGAAGAATGATACTTGAGAATTGGTTCCAAGACCAAAGAATAAGAATGAGATTGGCACAAAGTGGGTTTTCATAAATAAATTGAATGAATATGGACATGTTACAATGAACAAATCTAGATTGGTATGTAAAGGATATGCACGGGTTTAAGGAATCGACTTTGAATAGACATTTTCCCTAGTTTCCAGAATGGAAGCAATCTGATCGCTCTTAGATTATGCATGATCCAATGATATTAAAGTGTATCAAATGGATGTGAAATCAACGTTTCTGAATGGGGAACTTGAAGAATAAGTCTACATTGAAAAACCAAAAGGATTTCAGTTGTCAGAAAAATAAAATTATGTGTGCAAATTGAAGAAGGCCTTGTATGGTCTAAAACAGGCACCTAGAGCATGGTACTGTAGACTGGATACATATCTACAGCAGGAAGGATTCAGAAAATGAAGTGAAAAAAACAACATCTACATAAAGGTAACTCAAAATAGTATTTTATTAATTGAAGTGTTGATGATATTATTTTTGGTAGCAATGATGACAGGTTAATCCATAAATTTTCAAAGGATATGTAGAATGAATTTGAAATGTCATTACTCGGAGAACTATCCTTCTTTCTGGGTCTTCACATACGTCAAAGAAACCAAGGAATTTTTATTTCTCAAACTAAGTATATCAGAGAAATGATAAAGAGGTTCAAAATGGAATATTGAAAACCAATTACCAATCCTATGCAAACCAATTGCAAATTGAGCAAAAATGATGATTCAAAGTCTACAGACTAGAGGAAATACAGGTCAATGATTGATAGCTTACTATATGTGACATCATCTAGACCATATGTAATATAGGAAGTTGGACAGGTGGCATGATTTCAAGCAACACCAAAAGAATCACATGTATTATAAGTGAAAAGGATTTTCAAATATCTCAAAGGAACATAAGAGTTTGGATTATGGTATCCAAAAGGAAAGGATCTATCACTTATTTCCTACACAGATGCATATTGGGAAGGTTGCATTGATGACTGACGAAGCACCAGTGGAGCAACGTTCTACTTGGGTGACTATTTAGTATCATGTCTAAGCAAGAAACAATAATCAATATCTTTATCTATAGTCAAAGTAGAGTATATTTCAGCAACAAGTTGTTGTACAAAGGTTCTATGGATAAAACAAACTTTGACAGATATATAGGTCAAGTATGATGAGCTCACTCTAATCTCAAAGAACCCGATGATGCACTCCAAGACAAAGAACATTTCAATCAAGTATCACTTTCTTTGGGAAAAGTTTGCAGAGAAGAACATTAGAGTTGAATATGTGGGCACAAAAGAACAAGTGGAAGACATATTTGCAAATCTGCTTCCATGGGAAACCTTTGAGTATCTTCGCCAAAGACTTGGAGTCATTTCTACTCCAAAATGAATTCTTTTGAATGCTTATCCTATATGTCTTATATTTACACAAGGAAGCACCATAAAGAGGACAGTTTAGGTTGGGAGATCAAGTTTAGGAAGAGTTCAGTCAGGGGGAGCAACCTCGGATGGAAAAGATACCTTTTCCATTTATGACAAATAGGGAGAGATTTATCAGATGCAAAGGCAAATGCTTGGAGAAAGAGAACAAAGGCATGGTTATAGGGGGAGTGATGGTCACATGGGGAGCATGAGTTACATGACTTCGGTATTTCATCAGAGTGTTTCCATCAATGAAAAATGGGGATATTGTTGTGTTGACGGGCGAAACAGTCTGTCCGTCAACTGGGAGAGTGGAACTGGTCCGGGGTTGTCTAAATAACCCAAGCCATTTGGAATGAACCACCCTGATGAGTTTAACGGCTCCGTTGGCCGCTCTAAGGTCTTTTAAGAAAACCAAAGAGAAACTAATCTAAACTAACTAAACTAACTGAAACAAATAAAACAAACAAACTAACTATTCTACTAATCTACTTAAAACAAACTACTAAATAAACTAAAACTAAATATAACTATGCTAACTATTATATACAATCTACTTATTACTATTATAATAACTCAAATCAACTATCTAATTACCAAATGCAATATTACTTATTCACAAATGTACACTATAAACAATCTACAGATTTAATTAAAACATGCAAAACTCATGTGTTTTCTGTCCTAAGACAGCAAGATATATTTTTTGATTTTTATATTTTATGAAAAAGAAATAAAACTATTGAAATTAAACAATCTAATATGATTGTTGAAATTAAACAACCTAATATAAATCTAATTGAAATTATTTCTAAACTAAACTACTTAATGAAAACATCAAAGAAAAGACTAACTGACCTGGAAACGCTCCTAATTTGTCCTGTGTGTGATGACTCTTAAGCTATTGGGCGGAAGTAAACTTGCATTGGATTGGTCTGAAAGGTTCTCGTAAACGATCTGTTGCGCTGCTCTTTGATTTGCTGATAGGGAAAACAAGACATAAAAGATCATAACAATCTTAAGATTATAAATCTTCACAATAAGGGAAACCTGTTATGCAAGAAACTTATATTTGATAATTCAATCAATGAAGAAGATAAACCTGTCATTCATAAACTGAATTAACAATTGTTATGTCTTTTATATATATTTGGAAGAAACAAGATATGAATTACAGTGATTAAAATTATATCATTTGCACATGATCTAGATAGCTAAAGTAGTCATAAATCATAAACAAATTGATATACACAACATGAAACAGAAACATTGATATATTGAGAAGCTAAAGCTGTGACAAAACACCAAATTCTGCTTCAGTTTGTATCAGAACTTCATATCCTTGTTCTCCCATGAATGAGGATGAACATTATTACAAAAATCATAAGTATATATAAGTTTCTCCACAGGGTAAAACCTCCCCGTGGATAATGTCAAAAAGTTTTACATAATCAGGGAAATATCCCAAAATCAACTAAACTAGGAAATCAAAATGCCAGTAAAATCTTTGAGATATCCCCTAACTGCTCATAAACTCAACTGCAATTTCGAATTTACCTGCAATAGAACACAATTATCAAATTAGGGAGATATTTCAGTAACAAATCACTAAAAAATTGATCCTACAGACTTAGCTACAGAATCATCTGATTCTGTAGCTAGTCTAGAATAACATATAGGACCAGATCGCAATCAAATGAAATCTTTTTAAAACAATCCAATTTAATTTTCTTTTAATAAACATTAAAATTGAATTACTAATGGTTCAAGCAAATTCATCATTCAAATTAAACAAAATCGAAAAGGATGCAATCAAAACAGGATAAGAATGCTTTGTTTTTAGTTGCCATAAAATCGGGTCAAATAATAACCACACTGTTTCATATCCAAATGCAATTACAAGTAAATCGCATCGTATTCAAAATCGATATAGTTATAATCGAACACAATCACAATCGATTGGTTACGGCTGTGCATAAAATTCACATTGTGTTAATCAAATACCAAACTGTTACGACTATAGTCAAAACGAAACATGCATAACAGTATCCACAAACTTTGCCATAGTATTTGGTCGCTGAGTGTCATACATCTAACCGATAGGATCAAATAGCAATCAAAACCATCATTGATTCGTTATAGTCATAGCAATAGATTGATATCATTCAATCATGTGTAAAAATAGGTAATTGTTTCAATTATATTCAAATGAAATCATACTCAATGAGTATAAACCCAACGGATCTCGTTATCGATCATCACTCAGTCAACAGACATGAGCGTGATAGAATCAACAGAATTCATAATATAAACTGGGTGAATAATTAAAACGAATATGGCTGAGTTTAATTATAGAAACAAATCGTGAGACTGGATACAATCAATTTCATTCCTCAAATCGAATTCAAACAATATATTTGTTGCAATCTGATAACATGGTCAAACAAAACAGTCCGAATTGATTTGGCTGGGTATAACAACTACGATTCGTATCTATTCGCAATTCGGTCATGCAATAACAGAATGGTATTTGAATTGGTCAGAGAATATAGAATATACAATCACAACAGTTAACCATAATTGCCAATCATCGAATAGAATATAACCAATTCGAAATAAGATATTGACTGTGTTCAAAATTGGAATACCAGAAACAGCCTGTGTTTAGAAAATATATTAACAACTTCAATAATCACAGAGCACTCAATTGAAACTAAATTCAAATAATCAAATCTAATCCCACGATCAATCAAATCAAAGCAAATCTAATCGAAATTTAAAACGATAACGAAATTAGCTTTATCAAAACAAAATTATATACAAAAATGCATGCTTATGTGTCAAAGCAAATCCATGTTGTAAACGGAGTTTATGATTATGTCATATAAATAGGTGAAATTCATACCAGTGGGGCTGTTCGAGCTACGCCAATTTTGAATTGACGAATGTTGTTGCCGACTCCATGTTTTTAAACAAAATCGAACCAGTTGTTCACTGTTTCTTATCAGTGGATGGCATCTTCGCTTTTTGACTAGTGAACTTTTCAACTTGATCCTCCAGAGCATGAATTCTAGACTGCAGCATTGGCACATCAAAGTAATACCTTTCTAACCATGAGCCACATTGATCGCATGGTGGAGCAGTCGGTTGAGATAGAGCAGGAAGGGGTTTCAACGAGCCACCAGGGGTTTCACAACGCATTTTGATGCCTGGGAGGATCATTTTGCAAACAAGGTGGTAGGTTCTTCACGAAATCATATGCGGGTTTATCACATAGACCTTCAGAATAGGGATACTCACTTGCCAGGTAGCGTTCAATCTCAGAGTCAGAATCTTCACTCACCATGATAGGGTTAGGGTTGACAGGAATTTTTGGTTTATTTCTTGCCATGTGAGAGATTAATCGAGTGTTCTTATTACCTTTAGAATTCACATTAGGTTTGGCCTTAGGCGTTTTATCCATGGGTTTAATAATTTCCACATCTGTGGTCACAGAACCGGGTAGATCAATAGGTGGTTCGGGTAGGGGTTTGGGTAACAGAGTACTATGAGTCACAGGGGGCACTGACTTACTCTCGCTCACCACAGGTTTGTCAACTTGTGGTGGGCTTGAATCATCAAAAATATTGCGTTTAAGAATATCAGTCCAACAGTCTCGACGTAACCCCAAATGACAAACCACAAGCATTTTAATTAACCCAAAATGAAATAGGCTGTTATCGGCCTGGTTCCGTTTGTACCTTTTAGACATTTTAAACAAACTCCTATGTAGGTAGTAAGGCATATTAAGTTCATAGCCCATGAAAACCATAAGTAGTCAAAGATGGTACAAGAAAATGAAACCATACCGGCCCTCGCAAGTGATAAATTGCTTGGTTACCATCAGTAAGTTGTGCCATCGTTGCTTTAACATATTCGTAGGCAAACCTTTGTCACATGAATTCACCCTTTGTGACTGGAAGAGCAATGTCCACGGGACATCTTCCACTTTACAATTTTTTGACCATCTCTGTCTGACAGCAGGCAGACCGGTAGCTAAACTAAGAAATTGCTCATCAATTTCTAATTGCACATCCCCAACCTTGTCTCGGCAGCCATTAAAGGTTAATGCGAATTGTCGAGCCACGCCAGGGTTAAAACCATCAAAATTTCGGATGAACGGGAGCCATCTGAATTCCTCAAGGTCACTGTAAGCACCATTGAACATCAACAAAGCTTGGCAACCATTGGGTTCAGCCCTTACGACTGGAGCCATGGTGCGGACGCATGGTAGGGTTTGGTTTGAACACAATCAACACAGGAGCAAAGTCGTTTGGGATTAACAGCTATGAGCGCTCAAAGGGGAGGCAAATTAATTTGCGCGTGCGAGGGTGGTGGGATTATCCACCGCCATGCAGCATAGTAATGGCATAGTACAAGCCCTGTTCAATCAATCATAACCAAAATCAAACTATTCGGCCAACCCAAGGATTAAATGGTGGATAGTTATATCAATGTGCCAATGTATAGTTTGAAACCATGAGCGTTCAGCATTAAATCAAACCCAAAGTTTAAATATGCGCCTGTAATAATTCAAACCAACGTTATTGCAAAATTAAAATGTTCAACCAATGCACCATGTGTATAACTTCAAACTAATGCCATTCAATATGAAATGTGTAATCAAGGTTTATAAAACATTGAGATAAGAGATTTCATAAAATCGATAAGCCAAGAGATTTTGATAGTAAGGATCACATCATACAAAAATCAAAATCAACCATGACCCCTATATAATCAAGTATAACCCATGAATTAACATGCTCAATGCCTTGTCAATTAAATAAAATTCAAATTGTGCAATCAAAGCAAGAATAGGCGAATGAACATAGTTCGAAAAATCATTTCAGCCACATGATAAACCAATGGTGAAGTGCCTTTCAGAATATCAGTAAAAGACTATGACAGTTCAAATAACAATGGAGGAGTTTTCATGCTTTCAGTCGTGAAAAATAAATCGAAATCAATTTGCAAGAGTCGTATAAAATGAAAACATCGTCTATTTGCAAAAGGCGACGGTAATTTGAAATTCATAAGTCATAGGTGTAGGCAGCTTTTAGGGAAATTGAAAAAATTGAATTGGCTGCCAACAATGGTGACACATTGGGAGAAGTAGTTATCTCTGTCAATAGAAATGAATTCATATTAGGACAGCAGAGAAAAATTCAACTCAAAAACAACACCCAGAAAATCGTACAAACGTCATCATTTACTATCTTTTCCAGCGATGTTTTAAAAGATGCAAACTAATAACAGTCTTAAGATCAGCAAGTCACGATTTTTATGATAAAATCTTCAATAATGTTGGCATGGCCACTGCTGCCAGCAGGCATCCATAGCCTCGACAGGGTTTCCATTTAACCCACTCGAACGTCGGTATCTTGTCAAGAAGTTCTAGATCAGAATAAAGGACTTTAAAAGAGGTTTCTTATAATTTTCTACAGATTTTCATGTACCCGACATTGCTTCGCTACCAGCGGGCCTGTTCAATACCCCGACAAAGTTTTCTTGGTGCCATGCTTGCATTTACTCACTGCCAGTAGACCTGTTCAGTATCCCGGCAGGTTTACAAACACTTCCCACAACTCTTATTTTTTTATTTTATTTTATGGAAAGCCAAGCGGGGTGACACTGAAAAATCTTGGTATTTTATCATATTTTTTAGACCTCATCAGAATCTTTTGGTACCATCCTTTATTCAGCTCTAGAAATGTTTTATTTCTAAAACAACTTACTATGACAGGGAGACATCCTTTTGAGTCATTCCTTTACGGAAAAGGGACAGCGTAAAAAGATAAATATGATCATGACAAACTTCACTCATAGATTGAAATTAGAAAACTTCTTCCAAACAACAAAATTCCCAACATAAATATCAGTTTTTAGAAATATATCACTGATGTTCGTACAATCTTTCAGAAGTTATTTCAGTGAAGAAATTTTTCTACGGTCTTTGTCTAAATGTCTCAGTGCATAAGTATGCATATTTTTCAAAAAACACCAAACTGATCAATCCATATCAAAACGAAAAACGAAACAAAGGCAAAATAAAAACAAAAGGAAATATTTACCTAATATACAAGGGTAGTAATCATGCGAAGTATCTTTTCAGGGCTTGGCCATTCACCGAGTAGGTGTCAAGCTGCCCTTCAAGATTCTGCAATCGAAAGGAACTAGG
>JASDQU010684642.1:11625-25026 GCA_032191745.1 Picea mariana
AAGGTGGATGGACATGTAGACATGCGGAGAGATGGAAAACATCACTTTCCACGGCTAACCGATCTAGGTATTCATGTTTCCAAGTATTAAAATTATGTTATGATACAACTACCTTTTTACACTTACATAAAGTGTTTCAATTTTTAACTTAAAACATTTTTTTAATAAGTATGCATTATGATTGTTCATATATTTTTGTTTATATAATAATAATAATAATAATCTACGATTTGACTGGTAAAGTCTACTAAAGTATACATACCCTACTCTCCTCTAGATTTGAACCTGTGACTTCTTAAAAGGAAACACATGTTCTTAACCATTAGACCCACTCAAGTTGTATTATTGATTATTTAAAAATATACAACACGAAATCCCATTGCACCGAGAGTACTCCAATAGGTGTCCCCTCGAATTGTGGTTAGGGGAGGTTGTTGTTCAAGGAGGTTAATCATCATCCATTTGCATTGGTACCAAGGTCAATTTCATTTGTTTATCTCCAGTTAAGCTTATTTTTGTTCACTTGTAAGAAAGCTTTCATGAATTGGGGTTATGGTTTGTGTTTTGTATGTGTGTTACCCTTTGTATTCTTATTCTTATTGTTATATATTTTTTCTTTTTCAATATATTTATATATTTCAATTTGTTCCAATTGAATAGATATCAAAGTTAATTTCATTTGTTTATCATGGAGTTGGGTTCTCCTACATTTGTATGAAAGTTTTCACAAATCGAGCTTATGGTATATGTTCTGTATATGTTTTTCATTGTTTTTTTACTTTGCTTTCCCAATTATTATTGTAAAGTGTTGATCCAATTCATATAATTTATCATTTTTTTTTAAATTTTGGTATTTGTTATGTTGTTTATGTTGCATACACATTCACATTGATGCCAAGGTTAGGTTCATTTATTCAACATGGCGTTGGGTTTCTGTTTGTTCATTTGAAGGAAAGCTTGCACGAACCGAGATTATGGATTTTGTTTGTTTTTCATTGTTTTGTTATTCTAGTTGTTTTAATTTTTATTGTAAAATGCCGACCCAGGTGAAAGAATTCATTTTTTTTTTTAATTGTTTCTTTATTTTGTTGCTTCGACTACAGATAGATTACACATTTTCATTGATGAAGGACCATCCTCTTATCCTGCAATTATACATAAATGTTCACTTCGCATGAAAGAAGAAGCCACAAGAAGTGTGCCATATCTTAGAGTTCTACTGGTTATGATTCATATAATAATGTTTGGTGGATTCCCAAATCTTCTTACCATGTGAGAAAACTTAAGTTAACAATAACTTTTACAAACTTTTGACTTGTATAAGTGCATACCTATTACTTATGTCTGTCTCTCATAGTTGAATTCTTCTGGATAATTTAATACTTAAGAACAATCTCATTTCTTTTACCATAATTGATTTCAATCCCCAACTTAAAACTATGCTAACAAACTGATTCAAGTATGTACACACACATACAGAAGGATGAGAATGGATTTCCAGAACAACACAGAGATTTGGATTCTATGGCATGTTATTGATTAGTAACTTTTAGCAGTAGTCTACCTACCATTTAAAGGTTTATAGATCTAAAATTCTAACCAATAATGTTTTTATAAGGCATCATGAAATTGAAGGTACAAGAAGTATAATTAGTAAGAGATATTTTCATATATATATATATATATATATATATATAAGACTAGAGTAGTTACAATAATGAAATAGGGTTTCAGCTGTAAAACTATATAAGTGCATGTATTTGATGATCGTGAATATAAAACACCTTTGCATTTAAAAAAAAATCGATTTCAAATTTCTTGTATATAATAAAAGAAGCCCACTACCACAATTACTAGCTATACAAAAAATTATGTTAAATTATGGAACAAAGGTTCCTATACCAAAAAAAGTGACAAATTGTAATTGTGTGAGCATGATAACCCCACAACCTCAAATAGATGACTTGATAGGATGGCCTTATGTAGATGGTGATATTATTTATAATTATAAATAGTCTTGTAGTTGTATCTAACTAAACCAGATTTGCAATATTGAAATTTATTAGGCAATTTGATAAAATATGTCGTGTTGTTAATAAATCAGAGTAGTTGTAGGTCTTTTTTAGTTAGAGAATTCATGCTGTTTATTATATAAATTAAATGGCATGTATTGTTAACCTTTTCAGCCAACATTAGGATCTAATATGCAGCTGAAAAATACATAAACAGATCAAACATATGATAGACACAAAACACGAAGATTAACCTGGTTCACCCAATTTTGGGCTATGTCCACCAAGTAGAGGTATCGATTTTCTTATTGTTCATAGTTGAATTACGGGCATATATGAATTTATAGAATTGCATACACAGTTACATAAGAAATTGATTATTAAATATGCCCCCATCCATATTCTAACTTAGTTACAACCAACACTGAATAATAGGATCCAAAATCAATTCTTGTAGGAATTTGTTGTCACCAAATTCCAACAATCTCCACCTTGACAACAATTAAACTGATACCTTGCTTCTTTTATTTTGTTCATCACCTTTTTTGCAAGCCAAGAGAAGATAAGCACCATCATAGCTTCTCTAAAAGTACTGGTTTTGTGAACATGTCTACCCAATTCTCTTTTGTATGAACGTTTTCAAGAGAAACTCCACCTTCATGGATGACCTGTCATACAAAATGGTATTTAATAGGAATATGTTTAGTTTTACTGTGGTAGGATGGATTCTTGGCCAAGTGAATAACACTTTGACTATCACAAAGTAGCTTTACTTTGTGCTGCATCCTTCCAAATTCACCAAACACACCTTTTAACCAAACCACCTCTTTGCAAGCATGTGAAGCATCTATGTATTCTGCTTTTGTAGTGGATAAAGCAACAATTCTTTGTAGCTTTGACATCCAACTAATAGCTCTGCCTGCAATAGTAAAGACATACCTCATTTTGTCCAAATCACTTGCAAAATCAGAATTCAACATATTCAGAGACTAACTCACAACCACCGTTATAGGTGATATAGTAATCATTGTGCCCCTCCAATATCAAAGCATCAGTTTCACTATTGCGGAATTTTCCATATATCTGCTGACAACCCCAACTGCATGTGAAATGTCTAGTCTTGTACTAACCATCACATACATTAACTTCCTACTACATTAGCATCTGGTATTCGAGACATATGTTCCTTTTCGTCTTTTGTACTAGGACATAAACTTGAAGAAAACTTAAAATGGGAAGCTAAAGCTATAGAAATTGGTTTCACATTGTTTATACCAAACCTCAAAAGTATTTTCTCGACATACTTCTATTGTGACAACCAAAGCTTACCATTCCTCATGTCTGTGAATATCTCCATGCCCAAAATCTTCTTTTTTGCTCCTAGATCTTTCATATCAAACGTCCTAGCCATTTGAGCCTTTAACCTGTTGATCTCAGTTATGCTTTTGCTTGCTAAAATCATATCATCAACATACAATACTAAGATAATGAATATGTCATTATTCAATTTTTTAAAGTAAACAAAATGACCATAATCACTCCTTGTATAACTCTGGCTCATCATGAAAGAGTCAAATTTCTTGTACCATTTTCTGGGTGACTAACTCAGACCATACAATGATTTCTTAAGCCTGCAAACTAATTTATTGTTGCGATTCTGAACGAACCCTACAGGTTGTTCTATGTAAATGTCCTCATCCAAATATCCATGTAAGAAATTAGTCTTAACATCTAGCTGCTCCAACTCCAAAATTTGAATTGAAACAATCTTAACAACTCGTGAAAAAATCTCATGAAAGTCAATACCTTATTTCTGAGAATATCCTTTCGCAACTAGCCTTGCTTTGTACCTTTATACCTTATCATCAACACCCTTATTCACCTTGTAGACCCACTTGCAACCTACATTTTTCCTGTTTCTTGGAAGTTCTACCAAGTCCCATGTAGCATTCTTTGCTAAAGAATTCATTTCATCCTTCATTGCTTCTTTCCATTTTTCACTTTTAGAACCCTCCACAACTTCCTGATAGCACAAAGGTTCATCATCATTAGTACTTCAAGAAAATGATGAAACAAAATCATCATACCTTCTTGGAGGAACTCTGACCCATGTAGAACTCCTTAGGGAAATTTGTAGCTCATCCATAATGTGTTGATTGTCATCATCAAATATTACATATCTATTAATGGTGATCTTGTGGGCAGTAGAATCCCACAACCTGTACCCCTTAGTACCATCACCATATCCAACAAACATAATCCTTTTTTTATTTTGGATCTAATTTAGAATGCTCATGTTTTGGAATTAGAGCATAGGCTTCACAACCAAAAACTTTAAGATTAGAATAAATACAAGGATGACCTAACCATACCTCTTCAAGAATCTTGCACTCTATTTCTGTTGATGGTGATCAATTCACCAAATAACAAGTTGCAGTTACTCCTTCTGCCCATAGTTCTTGCTGCAAGTTGGCATTACTAAGCATACTCCTTGATCTCTCTAGAAGAGTCATGTTCATGCCTTCAACAAATCCATTTTGCTAAGGAGTATAGGCAGTAGTTTTATGCCTATCAATCCCAAACTCCTTGCAATAGTTCTCAAATTCCATTGACTTAAATTCACCACCATTATCAGTTCTTAAACATTTAATGGACCTACCAATGCTCTTTTCCACTAGAGCTCTAAACTGCTTGAAAACAATAAACACATCATCCTTTCTTTTCAACATATAGATCCACACCTTCCTAGAGAAATCATCTATAAAAGTAACAAAGTATAATGATCCTCCATACGAAACAATAAGGGATGGTACCAAAACATCAAAATGGATATAATCAAGGATTCCCTCACCTTCCGGTTTTAAATCTTTGTCTATTTTGTTTTCCATAAATACAGTGCTTGCAAAAATCTAACTTTAAAGAATTTAGACTAGGAAATAACTTGCAATAAGATAATATCTTCAATCCTCTTTCACTCATATGGCCAAACCGTTGATTCCACAGTCGAACAAAATCACTATCATTCTCGAATACAGTTGTCACATGATCTAACTCAGTTCTTCCTTCTAACAGATATAGGTTTCCATCCTTCTTTGCTTTCATAACCAGTAGGATTCCTTTGTAAACCTTCATAACTCCACCTTGAACAGTACTTTTATATCCTCCAGTATATAAGACTCCCAAAGATATTAGGTTCTTCCTAAGCTCAGGTACATGTCTCACATCAGTGAGTATCTTTACAGATCCATCAAACATCTTAATTTGAATGCTACCAATTCCCACAACTTTACATGATATATCATTTCCCATGTAAACAATTTCATCAAGTATAGACTGGTAAGTAATAAACCAGTGTCTATGAAGACACATGTGATTTGAGGCACCATAATCTAATAACCACTATTGATCATAACGTGAAACATCACCAATTGTTAAAAATTCATCATCCATACCTAAACATTTTGTTGAACATGTTTCAGTTGCATTTGCTTCCTTGATCTCTTTTGGAATGCCTTCTTTGGAGGCTTGTTGTTGCTTCCAACAATCCTTCTTCAGGTGTCCATATTTTCCACAAAAATAGCACTTAAGCTTGCTCTTATTTCCCTTCAACTTTGACCAAGAGAAATCCCTTTGAACATGTCCTCTTTCTTTAGGTATTCCTTTGACCACCATCGCCTCAGATGTAGAGGTTTCTAAATTAGATTTCTTCCTTGTTTCCTAAGACAGTAAATCTCCAACAATAACATCAAACTCAATACTTTATGTTGAACTGAAACTAATTGAGGTAACAAAGTGATCCCATGATTCAGGAAAAGAACACAATAATGTAATCGCCTTGTCTTTAGATTCGAATTTCACTCCCATGCTAGTCAAATGGACTAAAAGAGTAATAAAAGCATACAAATGATCATCTATTTTTGTACCTTCCTTCATGCGCAAATTGTACAATTGTCTTTTCAGGAAGATCTTGTTCATCAAGGATTTTTTCATATACAATCTTTTCATCTTCATCCACAAACCGGTTGTTGTCTTCTTCATAACAATGTTGAACAGAACATCATCGACCAAACACACATGTATGGCACTCAGTGCCCTTGCATCAATCTCTTCCCACTCTCAATATGAAATGGTCATGTGTTTCTTTGATTTTCCCAAAAGTACCTTCACCACGCCTTGTTGCACGAATAGATCATGCATCTTGACCTTCTAGATCTCAAAACTGTTATTGCCATTAAACTTCTCGATTTCAAACTTAGCACTCTGCGTTTTCACCATTTTTAGTCGTCTTTATTCTTCTCTTCCTCTATTGTCTCCACTCTTATTTGATCCTCCCTGCACGTCCTTGGGCAGCGAGCACCATATAAAAGCTACTCGATGTTGGTTTCTCAAAACCCACTGCAAAGTAAAAGAAATGGCCAAAGACTAGTACGTGACTTTTAAGCTGAACCAAGCAGGAAATGTAACACGAACATTATACTACTTAACCAAACAATCGAAAAATTCTTATTTGACGCAGAACAAGTGAAAATGCAAAGAGGAAAAATGTGCACCATATAAGTCAGCTCTCTCTTCGAGAGGAGAGATGGGCGTTGGCTCTTTAAAACCCAAATTTCATAAGTTACCCTTGAAATCAGCGCTCCCTTCATGTAGAGACCCCAACGTCGATGGAAAAACGATGCTCCCACAAAGAAAAGAGAGATCAACGCTTCTTTAAGGTGGATAACCCAATACTGAATTGAAACGATGACACTCCCTTCCAACATATAGCCCCTCATTGAAGTAAAAATGATGCTCCTTCTACCATGCGACCCTAGCACTGGTTTGGAATTGACGCTCCTTGTGCAGAGATTTTGTTCCTTGACGACGACTCATGAAACATAGCTCTGATACCAATTTTTAGCCCTGTCAGCCACCATTATGATCTAATATGCATCGGAAAAATATATAAACAAATCAAACATATGACAGACATAAAACACAAAGATTAATGTGGTTCACCCAATTTTGGGCTACGTGCACCAAGCAAAGGTATCAGTTTTCTTATTGTTCATAGCATGGAGAGTTATAATAGCCTTGCAGGCTCTCAAAAATTTCTCACTTGCTCACTCCACTCATCTCTATGTTGTCGCTACGAGCATACATAAATTTATAGCATTGCATACACAGTTACATAAGAAACTGATTATTAAATATGCTCTTATCCATATTCTAACTTAGTTACAACCAAGGCTGAATAATAAGATCCAAAATCCATTCCTAGAGGAATTCATTGTCACCAAATTCCAACATATATGATATGAATGTCATTCCATAATACAAAACTAAGTATATACGTACAAATGTATGTCATCTCAGTGTAAGGGTACAATGCACTCACAAAAAATGTATTTTGTGATTGTGTGGTTAACAAGTTTGATGAATATGTCAAAAACTTGTTAACCATGTTACATATAAGTGACCATTTTAGTCTAAATTAATTCAGGTTGGTATAATAATAAGAAATTAATTACATAACACTAATATATGTTGCTCTTCATATTCTGAGATGGCACTTGGCACTTGAAACAATTGAACAATTTCAACCTTTTGCCAAAGAGCTACTTTCAAAATATTAGACATTTATTAGACATTTATGATTAAAAAATAACAAAAAAAAATCTAAAAATATTTAAAATATTCAATTTCAAAAATTAAATTCCATCATGTCATTAATAAAAATCTAAATTTTATCTAAATCATACAACTTTTTTAATATTAATATAATGTCTAGTAACAATTGTAATTATATTTTTAATATTTTAAAACAATTTTTTTAATATTAATATAATGTCTAGTAACACTTATATTATACTTTTAATATCTTAAAACAATTTTTTTATATTAATATATTTTTAATATATATTAGTATGTCTAATAACACCTTATAATTTTATTTTTAATATCTTAAAATAGTTTTTAAAATATGATATGTAGCAACAAGTTTTGACAAATCTACTTAATCGTCTCCTTGGAAAATTTGAAGTTTGGATTTTGGTACGATGGGTATGGAACTCATCCCATTATTCATAAAAAGGGTCACATTTTTAACAAAGTTTAAACATTTGAACGGGTGCAATATGGCACATGTGCTTGAAAATTCACATGGTTCATTTTTAACAAAGCTTAAACATTTGAACGGGTGCAATATGGCACATGTGCTTTAAAGTTCAAATGGTTTACCATGTAGCCAAATTTAAGCTTTCTGAACTATGTAATGACAATGCATACATTATAAATAAACTTATATAAAATAATTACATAGATCAGATCCCATCCCATCTATATCACTAGAAGTTTCAAAACAGGTTAATGAATTATTAGCAAATACACTTACTTAAAATACAAACTAGGCACGGACTAAGTGAGCTATTTCCTTTGTTTATGGAATAAGAAAAATGAGTTTGTTTGGATAATTATTGTTTTTGGTAATTATGTTGTTAGGTGTTATACTTTACATTCATGACAAAATGTACAAATATATAGTGGAAATTGAGATATTTTTGGTTTTCAATGTCTAATCTAAAATTATAAACATCCACAAATATTTTAGCAATAGCAACGTCATAAACATAAATGATTACCATATGCTATGGATGAAACTTTACCATATGTTATGGATGAAACTAGTGCTTGTTTGTTTCAAATTCTTTAATCATAGGATGAGTTTGAAGAATTGAAAGCATTTCAAATTTTGTTAGGGTATATTGTTTAGATGAGAGGAGCTATTGTATGGAGTTTGAAGGGTTTGTTAATAATTTAGAGGTAAAATATTGTTAAAAAACATGATAATTATGGATTTTCATTGTCTAAGAAAATTAAGAGATAGGAGAACAATGTTACAAGAATAATGAATTTATTTGGATAATTATTATTTTTCTTAATTATGTTATTAGGTGTTATACTTTCTATTTTTTAAATAGAAATTCAAGGACATATTGTTTACATTCATGGTCAAATATACAAATATATAGTGAAAATTGGATTAATTTTTGTTGTGGTTGTCTAATCTAAAATTATAAACATTCACAAATATTTTAGCAATAACAACACCTTAAACCTAAATAGTTACCATATGTTATGGATGAAACTTGTTCTTGTTTGGTTCAAATGTCTTAATCATAGGTGAGTTTGAAGAATTGCAAGCATTTGAAGCTTGTTTTGGTGTATTGTTTAGATGAGAGGAGCTATTGTATTAAGGATGAAGGGTTTTCTAATAATTTAGAGGTAAAATTTTGTTAAAAAACATGATGATTTTCGGTTGTCATTGTATAAAGAAGTTAAGAGATAGGAGAACAGGGTTTTGGCATTGAATTTGTTGCTTGATAATAACTCTTTGTTTGATTACTCTACTTGGATTTCAAATCTCAGTCTTACTTCATTGAATTTGTTGCATGATTATAACTCTTTGTTTGATTACTCTACTTGGATTTCAAATCTCAATCTTACTTTTACCCTTGTATATCTCACAATCCTATTGGTATAACACCAAAAGTCTTTAAAGAGTGATGTAATGCACAAGGCTTTGGGCCATTACAATAATATATTCTTTAAGCGATCAACATGTCACTTTCGAATGTTGAACTTGGGTGAGGAGGATAACAATCATTCCTCCCAACCACCTAAGCTAAACCAAATTGATATTTAAATTTCTAGGTTATTATTAAACATCATAAAATACACTAACTAATTGCCAATAAAAATTTTCACATATGATTCATTAAAAATTACTTTAATGAAATAAGTGAAGAATTATGTCTTCATGTATAGAGTTGATGACTAAGTGTTGGGGATATCACATCACCGTTTTTGATGCAGGAGCATCGCTCACTCATCAAGCAAGCCATCACATTTAGAGGAAACAACTGGACAGCGCTAGCACACATATTTTGAAATGCTTTGGAAATTGTTGTGCCTCTCTTTATTGAAGTCAGTCATAAAGAAGCGCACTTGTATTGTAAAGGGGACCTTGAGCCTTTAAGCTCTCGTCCTTAGTAGATAGGGAGGCATTTAATAAATTTAATGCAGGTAGATAGAATAGTTAAGTCTAGATTAGACAGTTTTAGTTCGAGAGGGAAAACGGATATAGACACCCTCCTTTGTACATTGTAACAATTAAAATTCAGGAGCAAGAAAAGAAGAGAAGAGTAGAGCAGAGAAATTGTAGGCAGAATCACCATGTACAGATATTGAATTAATAGAAAAGTTTTGATTCAATTTCATGGCTGTGTTATTCTCTGTGTATGTGTTGATGCTATGCTTGTGAGTATTTGCTTCCTGTTATGCACCTGTTTTTATATGTTGTGTATGGGATTTCATAGTTGATGTGAGATCTGAGTGAATGAGTGAATGAGTTTCAATTGTTTCTCTAAGTGAGCCAAAGAATTCCTGCAAGGAGTGCAGTTGAATTTGTCCGCAAGGAGTGCGTGACTGCAGGGTTTACTTAGAGATAGCTTTTGTTCTCATCTCAGAAATCCATATTTGGCACCGAAGCCATGCAAGACGTGCGCAGGCTAGACAAAGACTCAGAGTTGCGATTCTGAGCAAGGGGAATTAGGACTGCTGCTGTTGGTGAGCGTGCAAAACCGAGGAAGCTTCAACACTTAGTTGTGTTTGAAGATCTGCCGCAAGGAGTGTGTGCAGCAAGTCTTCATACAGGCTTGTGAAGCAAGGACAAGCTCAGGAGGGATAGGCTTACAGTTCATGGAGGGAGAATTGTAGGAGTGTGGTGGAAAGATCGAGGAAAGTTCCACAGATTTCAAGTGGTTGAACAATTTCTCACAGAGTGAGCGTTTGAGTTCATTTCGTAGAAACATCAAGGAAGGTTGGACAGTTGAAATCCCCTGGAGAGATTTCACGAGAACCCGAAGACCGTT
Organism: Picea mariana; assembly: GCA_032191745.1. NCBI lineage: Eukaryota > Viridiplantae > Streptophyta > Pinopsida > Pinales > Pinaceae > Picea > Picea mariana. The sequence goes on from JASDQU010684642.1 coordinate 22,550, forward strand.
ATATCTTACCAAGGTCAACGGAGGTTATAGGGCGAGCACTAGAGGTTCGGAGCCCAGGAGGAAGCCATGCTGTCGATCTGGGTTCATCGGGATCGTTAGATCTGTATGTGCCCTCGCATATCGGCATATTGTGAGTTGGAGCACCAAGCTGGTGGAGTGGAAGTGGCGATATCGCGATCCGCGATACCTCGATAAAATTACAACCGTTGATCTTGGGGACGCGTGTCGAGGGATCCCTAAGAATTGGGGTTTGGAGAATCGGGGTTCTCGACAGCAGAGAACACTCGCAGGTTGGATTCGCGATCTGTGAAATCTCGACGGTGACGTGGCATTGTGGGACCACGAGGATAAGTGGAGTACAGGTGTCGCTGTATCGGAGTTCGGGGAAAGGTATGTCTCGACTTCGTCAACGTCAGGACTCACGATCCCGCAAGTTCCAAATTCTCGATAGAAAGGTCAAAGGTGGAGGAGTTGAGTCCACTCGTGTCTCGGAAAATCGACATATCGGGATTTGGAGAATTGAGTTTCGATTTGTTGACATCGCGAATAGCGATCCTCCGATAGCGGGAACTCCGATAGAGAGAAGAAGAAAGTCAGCGATTGACCCACGTGGGGATTCAGGTAATCGCAAGGCATAAGGGCGTGATTGTAGGATTCACGAAATCGCGAATTCCGATTTCCTGATCTGGAAGGGAGATCAGTGGAGAGTTGCTGTGGGTAAAGAACTTCCGACGGGGGAGTTGGAAGAGCATTTTAGCTCTTCGGGCCAAAGTTAGAGAAGGTCATGGTGGAAGCGGACGGTTGCCTAAGAGGGGTGTCTGTGCCAGAGTGGTATCAGAGTGGGAAACTCTCTGTTTTCTGTAGTAGAGGAGAAGAGAGGACATCATGCCACCGAGGAGAGAAAGGCAGTCACCAGATCCCGAAGACAAGGAGGTGCGAAGGAGAGGTAGGCCGACAGGAAATGTAGAAATGGAGAGACAGATGAGAGATCTCCGAGCAAGGCTTGAGGATATGGAGATATCACAGAGATGAGGAGTTGGTGTTGGAGATCTTAGCGATTCCGAGGTGAAAGAAGAAGCTGGACATGTAGAAGAAATCGCAGCAGAAGATGCATCAACCGAATGGTTGATCAAGGCCATTGCCAGAATGAGTTTCAAAACCAAAATGGATATTCCAGCGTATGAAGGAAGTCTGGATGTAGAAGAGCTGTTGGACTGGATCCGAGCTCTGGACACCTACTTCGATTATGAGGATATCGAAGAGGATAAAAAGGTTAGGCATGCTGTCACAAAGTTGAAGGGACATACAACATTGTGGTGGGACGAGCTACAGGCCAATAGACGTTCCAAGGGAAAATAGAAGATTAAAAGCTGGGATCGGATGATCGCAAAGATGAAAGAGAAATTCATCCCCAGAGATTATCAGATCACTCTATTCAGGTGAATGCAGAACCTGAGACAGAAGATGATGACAGTGAAGGAATACACCGAGGAGTTTTACAAGCTCAATATCAGAGCAGGTCATCGCGAGAGTGATGATGAGAAAGTGGAGAGATACCTGAATGGTTTGAGATATGACATTCAGGATGAGTTAAGCATGGAAACTATCAAAACAATTGAGGATGCTTACCAGGTGGCTCTGAAAGCCGAGGAGAAGTTGAGCCGCAAGCAAGGTCAGCGAGGGCGAGGCAGGAGTCAGCCTAGAGGCAAGGCAATTGCCCAAGAAAGAATTCATAAGCCCAAGGAGGAATGGCAGAAACCTCAGTGTAGGATTGAAAGAGGTGGAACCTCACAGTGAGGACAACCACAGGTTGAACAGAGGAGACAGCATACAGAGAAGGGTGGTGGATATGCTGATGCGAACACTTTTCCTTGTACCAGAGGAAGAGGAAGAGGCAGAGGAGGAATCATCACATGTTTTACATGTGGGAAGGATGGACACAATGCCGTTGATTGTCCAGACAAGAAAACGGACAAAGGAGAAGCTCACATCGCTGAGGCGCAGAGGCATGATGTTGAGGATGAAGACACCGGGAGTGGGAAGTCACTGACGGTGCACAAAGTTCTCTTAACACCTGAGAAGGAGGTGGAGGACACAGCTCAAAGGACCAGACTGTTCAGGACCACGTGCAAGACCAAGGGCTAGAAATGCAAGGTCATAGTGGACAACGGAAGCACTGAAAATCTTGTTGCAACCGAGATGGTGGAGAAATTAGAGCTGGAAACAACAGATCACCTGAGTCCATACAAAGTCTCATGGCTACAGAAGGGAAATCAGGTGAGTGTCGCTAAACAATGTTTGGTTGATTTCAAAATGGGTGAATATAAGGATGAAGTCCTGTGTGATGTTATTCCCATGGATGTCTGTCATGTATTATTGGGTAGACCATGGTAGTATGATAGAAATGTGGTTCATGATGGGAGAATGAACACATGTACCTTGAAGAAGGATGGGAGAACACACAGGTTACTTCCAAT
>JASDQU010684642.1:29775-42719 GCA_032191745.1 Picea mariana
TACCTGGAGCAAGTTTTCCAAACAAGGCTGCATACAGATTGACGCCTCAGGAGAATGAGGAAGTCAAAAGGCAGGTACGGGAGCTGCTGGATAAAGGACTGGTCAGGGAAAGCCTGAGTCCGTGTGTTGTTCCGACATTACTGAGTCCAAAGAAGGATGGAGGCTGGAGGATGTGTACAGACTCCAGAGCAATCAACAAGATAACCATCAGGTATAGATTTCCACTGCCGAGAATGTATGATCTGATGGATTGCCTGAGTGGGGAAAATTACTTTTCAAAGATTGATCTGAAGAGCGGATATCACCAGATTCGCATGAGAGAGGGTGATGAATGGAAAACAACGTTCAAAACAAATGAAGGTTTGTATGAATGGCTGGTCATGCCATTTGGCTTAACAAATGCGCCGAGCACGTTCATGAGGCTGATGAATGAAGTCCTGAGGGAATTCATCGGGAAATTTGTTGTCGTATATCTGGATGACAAACTGATTTTCAGTAAGACGAAGGCTGAGCATTTAAAACATTTGGCTATTGTGATGAGAAGACTGCAGCAAGAGAAGCTGTTGGTCAACATGAAGAAGTGTTCCTTCATGAGGACAGAGCTCATTTATTTGGGCTTTGTTATTTCAGCAAATGAATTGAAGATGGATCCTAAGAAGGTAGAAGTGATCAAGAATTGGCCATCACCGAGAAATGTTTTCGAGGTGAGAAGTTTCCATGGTTTGGCTAGTTTCTACAGGAAATTCATTCAGAATTTTAGTGGAATTAGCGCAGCGATGATGGACACAGTGAAGAAGCGGCATAAGGCTTTTCATTGGACAACAGAGGTTGAGAAGAGCTTTAATCTGTTGAAGTGGAAGATAACAGAGCAACCAGTGTTGATGTTGCCTGATTTTCAGAAAACATTTCAGGTGAAATGTGACGCAAGCGGGTATGTCGTAGGAGGGGTCTTGAGTCAGGAAGATAGGCCTGTTGCATATTTCAGCGAGAAGCTGGATGACGCAAAGCTGAAATACTCCACATACGATAAAGAATTTTATGCTATCATACAAGCACTGAAGAAGTGGAGGAATTACTTGATACCTAAGGAATTTGTATTGTACAGCGATAATCATGCATTACAGTTTGTGAGTCAACAGGAGAAGTTGAACCAGAAGCATGCAAAATGGGTAGAGTATATGCAGAATTTCACATTTGTAACTAAGCACATTTTAGGAATTGCTAACAAAGTGGCTGATGCTTTGAGCAGGAAATGTTTGCTGTTGTAGGAGTTCAGAGTCAAGACGTTGGGTTTTGAAAATCTGAGGGACATGTATGCTGGAGATGCATATTTCGGGGAAGCTTATGAAGCAGCTGAGAATCCAGTTCTCAGGGATCGTAGCCCATGGATAGACTACATGATTCAGGGTGGATTGTTGTTTTAAGGCAATCAACTATGTATTCCAATTTGCTCCATGAGGGAGAATTTGGTGAAGGAAAAGCATAGTGGCGGATTAGCAGGTCATTTTGGACATGACAAAACATTCGCGAAGTTGAGCGAACCGTATTTTTGGCCGGGCATGCGAGCCGATGTAAAAAGGTTTGTTGACATGTGAAGAATTTGCCAGCATTCGAAGGGCCGGAAGCAAAATGCAGGGTTTTATCAGCCATTGCCCATACCCGAGAAGCCATGGGAGGCAATTAGCATGAATTTTGTATTGGGTTTACTGAGGACACAGAGAGGACATGATTCCATATTTGTGGTGGTGGACAGGTTTTCGAATATGGCACATTTTATTCCGTGTCAGAAGACAAGCGATGCGACTCACATCGCAAATTTGTTTTTCAAAGAAATCGTCAGACTGCATGGATTACCGAGAAGCATAGTCTCGGACAGGGATACAAAGTTCATAGGTCATTTTTGGAGGATGCTATGGAAGAAGCTAGGAACAAACTTGGCGTTTAGTTTAGCTTACCATCCGCAGACAGACGGACAGACTAAGGTGGTCAACAGAAGTCTTCGAGACTTGCTGAGAAGCCTGGTGACAGAGCACCATGGTAGCTGGGACAACGTATTGCCACAGGCAGAATTTGCGTACAATGATTCTATGAATCGGAGTACAGGAAAAAGTCCATTCTAGATTGTGTATGGGACACAACCAAGAGGAGTTTCTGAACTCAGGGAGTCAGAACAGGGTGTGACTAGTAGTGCTAGCACTGAGGAATTCGCTGAGGCGATGCAAGAACTTCACAGTCAGGTGAAGCAGCAACTGATGAAATCAAATCAGAAGTACAAGTGCAGAGCCGATCAGCATCAGAGACAACTTCAATTTGAAGTTGGTGATTTAGTTCTGGTGCACTTGAGAAAAGAAAGGTTCCCAAGGGGAACACATAACAAGCTCGAGATGAAGAAAATTGGCCCATGCAGAGTCCTGAAGAAATTCAGGGAGAACGCTTATGAGATTGAGTTGCCGGATGGCATCAGGATATCTTCGATTTTTAATGTTTCGGATTTATACCCATACAGGGTTGGAGAAGCAGAGGTTGGAACTGAGGAACCAGGGATCCAGTGGCAGAAGCAATTACCAGTTGCAGAGAAGCCACAGATGGAGTACATACTGGACAAGCGAGTGGGACGAAAGACCAGACAAAAGCAGTACTTCGAGTACCTGGTGAAATGGAAGAACCACCCAGTGGAGGATGCTAGCTGGGAAAATGAAGCAATGATACAGAAGCATGGACAGACCATGCAGGAGCTCATGGACAGGAGCCCATGAAAGTTTTCAAGCCGAGGAGTATGATCCAGGAGCATCGCTCACTTATCAAGCAAGCCAACACATTTAGAGGAAACAACTGGACAACGCCAGCACACATATTTTGAAATGCTTTGGAAATTGTTGCGCCGCTCTTTATTGAAGTCAGTCATAAATAAGCGCACTTGTATTGTAAAGGGGACCTTGAGCCTTTAAGCTCTCATCCTTAGTAGATAGGGAGGCATTTAATAAATTTAATGCAGGTAGATAGAATAGTTAAGTCTAGATTAGACAGTTTTAGTTCGAGAGGGAAAACGGATATAGACACCCTCCTTTGTACATTGTAACAATTAACATTCAGGAGCAAGAAGAGAAGAGAAGAGCAGAGCAGAGAAATTGTAGGCAGAATCACCATGTACAGATATTGAATTAATAGAAAAGTTTTGATTCAATTTCATGGTTGTGTTATTCTCTGTGTATGTGTTGATGCTATGCTCATGAGTATTTGCTTTCTGTTATGCACCTGTTTTTATATGTTGTGTATGGGATTTCATAGTTGATGTGAGATCTGAGTGAATGAGTGAATGAGTTTCAATTGTTTCTCTAAGTGAGCCAGAGAATTTCTGCAAGGAGTCGAGTTGAATTTGTTCGCAAGGAGTGCGTGACTGCAGGGTTTACTTAGGGATAGCTTTTGTTCTCATCTCAGAAGTGCAGATTTGGCACCGGAGCCATTCAAGATGTGCGCAGGCTAGACGAAGACTCAGAGTTGCGATTCTGAGCAAGGGGAATTAGGACTGCTGTTGTTGGTGAGTGTGTAGAACCGAGGAAGCTTCAACACTTAGTTGTGTTCGAAGATCTGCCGCAAGGAGTGTGTGCAACAAGTCTTCATACAAGCTTGTGAAGCAAGGACAAGCTCAGGAGGGATAGGCTTACAGTTCACGGAGGGAGAATTGTAGGAGTGCGGTGGAAAGCTCGAGGAAAGTTCCACAGATTTTGAGTGGTTGAACAAGTTCTCACAGAGTGAGCGTTTGAGTTCATTTCGCAGAAACATCAAGGAAGGTTGGATGGTTGAAATCCCGTGGAGAGATTTCACGAGAACCCGAAGACCGTTAGATCTTGCCAAGGTGTGCGGAGGTTATAGGGCGATCACTAGAGGTTCGGAGCCCAGGAGGAAGTTGTGCCATCGATCTGGGTTCATCGGGATCGTTAGATCTGTACGTGCCCTCGCATATCGGCATATCGCGAGTTGGAGCACCAAGCTGGTGGAGTGGAAGTGGCGATATCGCGATCCGCGATACCCCGATAAAATTACAACTGTTGATCTTGGGGATGCATGTCGAGGGATCCCTAAGAATCGGGGTTCGGAGAATCGAGGTTCTCGACAGCAGAGAACACTCATAGGTTGGATTCGCAATCCGCAAAATCTCGACAGTGACGTGGCATTGTGGGACCACGAGGATAAGTGGAGTACAGGTGTCGCTGTATCGGAGTTCGGGTAAAGGTAAGTCCCGAGTTTGTCAACGTCAAGACTCACAATCCCGCGAGTTCCGAATTCCCAATAGAAAGGTCAAAGGTGGAGGAGTTGAGTCCACTCGTGTCTCGGAAAATCGACATATCGGGATTCGGAGAATTGAGTTTCGATTTGTTGACATCGCGAATAGCGATCCTCCGATAGCGGGAACTCCGATAGAGAGGAGAAGAAAGTCAGCGATTGACCCATGTCAGGATTCGGGGAATCGCAAGGCATAAGGGCGTGATTGTAGGATTCGCGAAATCGCGAATTCCGATTTCCTGATCTGGAAGGGAGATCAGTGGAGAGTTGTTGTGGGTAAAGAACTTCCGACGGGGGAGTTGGAAGAGCATTTTAGCTCTTCAGGCCAAAGTTAGAGAAGGTCCTGGTGGAAGCAGACGGTTGCCTAAGAGGGACGTCTGCGCCACTTTTTTAGTAGCACAACTATAATGAGATAGGGATACTAGGTATTTGGTAGATATTGTTTAGAGATGAAATCATTTTTTTATTGTAGAGTATTACTTACAACTAATTTTGCTTAGTTAAGAGATTTTCTTTTTTTTAATTTAAAAAACATATTAAAAAAGTTTTTTAAAAAAATATTTGATTTATTAACCTTCAAATCCAATCTATTAAAATAACATTTTTTTAATTTTGCAAAATAAATTCAACATTTTTAAATATTCATATTACTTTTAATATATTAAAATTACACCATTAAATATATATCACTAACGTTATTATTATTTTATTTTAATTATTATGCATGATATACATATAAAAACATAAAAGAAAAAATATTTAATATGTTTATGCTAGTTTAATATCTAATTATAAACAAAATAACATAAAATCATATTTAAATGATATTTTTCCTTTAAATATTTTTAATATTTATTTACATTATTTAACTACTTAAAATCTAGTGTTCCCTTATTAGCATGGGAGAAATGACATGATCCTTAATTTCAAAAGATATGTTTGTTGTGATCCTGAATTTCAAAAGAGTTCTTATTGTGAACTCGACGTCCAAAAACTTGACAAACATGTCCAACAATTTCTTGGCATCTGAATTCAATATTATATACATTATTCATAACTTTGTTTTAATAAAATATTATATTAATATTTTAAAAAAAATTAAATTTAAAATATATATATATATATATATATATTTATTTATTTATTTATTTTGCATACGAATTTATTCTATCAAGAAAAAACATTAATCAATGTTCTATGTTCCAAGTGATACGTTACAACCAGGGATGGTTTTTCTAGTTTGAAATTCCAACCATGGTTACAACATTCAAAGCTTTCTATATGTATACTAATAACCCTATATAAGTTAATGCAAATTGAAAGTGTTCATAGCAAAGATAAAGAAGAAAATATAGATTCTTTCATTGCGAAGACAACTATCTTGTAAATAGCTTTGGAGACTCTAATGGTGGGGTATTGTATTACTCTAATGATGGTAGCGAGAATATACTTGATTCTACAATTAATCATTTTTACTAGTGATTTAATAAAAAATAAAAAATTCTAGAATATTTTAGTTTTTTTAATTATTATAATATAAAAATTAGATATGACTATTATAATTAGTAAAAGTTTTTTCAAATTTATAGGAATTGTTTGTAATTGTAATGTTTAAATTATTAATTTAATTTGTACTAATAATTATAAAAATATATTTAATACAATATTGCAATTTTAATATCTACAAAAATATGATAAGTAAATGAGAAAAAAAAAAGCATATATAAAAATTTTAACATTTTTTTAATATTAAAACTTATACATATAAACTTTAAACATCTTTGTAAATTTCAAGTATTATTCTTGTTTTGATTGGAAAAAACTTAATAATACTATTCTTGTAATGTCAAAACACAATAAGAGTCAATGATATGGTTGGTTGATAGGATCAACAGAGTATTGATCTATTTGATTTTCATGTTTAGCTTAGATTTGGAGGAAAACATACATACATTAAAAAAAAATCATATCTTCAACTATAAAGTGAGTATTATTAAGTTATTTTATTTATTTGAAATAATATTTAATTTTATTCTTTATAATGATATTTTGAATAAATATAAAAAAATATTTGTAATAAATTATGTGTTTGTAATAATGGAATAACAATATTTACATTTTAATTAATAATATCTAAAATTAATACTTATTAATACTAAAAAAATATAAATATAATTTTAATTTTAAAATCTCTATTTTAAAAACTTCTCAAACTCCCATTTCATAAATTATTCCCAACCAATTAAAAATGTTTAGTACTCATTCACAAGTTACAAAAACATTGAAAGCAAATTTAAAAAATGTTAAAAATGCTAATACATTCTTAAATACAATTTTTTACAAACTTATTGTGATGTTATGGGACATTACAATATACGAAAATCATTTATACATTGTTTTTCTCTATTTAATATAATAATATATTTTCCAAGCTCTTGATTATACCATGGAGCAAAAATGTTGCTAAATAAAATGAACCCTTTTCTCTCATTCTCTTAATATTTAGATAGCTGAAATAAAATTATGTTTAAGGACCCTCTTAGACTATAAAAGTATTCTTATATAGGTATCTCGTGGATTTCTTATATAAGTATTTAGTGAATTTAAATACATATTACTAATTCTACATAGGTAAATTATAATGAATTGATACGATGACAATTTAAACCTAATAATAATTTGATCAATAACTTTTTCATATAAATTTTGTTGGACCAAAAAACCACCGTAATAAAGTTATGGAACCATAAAATGAAACAAATACCTCTTAAACCTAGCATTTGAATGAGAAACCTAAAAATTCCATTTAATTGATCTCAAAATATAAAATATTATATTTTTAATTGTGATGTTTTAGCATTTAACCTTAACTAATCATTTTGGGTCTTAAATTATTTATTTCTCATTTTATAATATATATAAAATCAGTATCTATATAAATTCATTTTGAATTGTATTATAAAATTAGTAAAAAAAGAGAAGAGAGATGTCAAAAACCAAATAAATTTAGAATCATTAAAAAAAGAAGTGAAGAAAGAGATGTAAAAATTCAAATAGAGCTAGAGTCAATGCTTGATAATAAAATTAGATTTTTCAAAGATACCATTCAAACTCAAATAAAGGATAGATTCTTAGCGTTCAAGAGTGAATTCTAGACAATGAAGGATAGGATTCAAGAAATGTAAAAACATAAAAAATCAACTCAAGAAGGAGAGCTTGAATAAAATCGCAACTTGAAAGATAGAATTAAAGAGCTGGAAGAAAAACTAACCAACAATTTGACCCTGAATAATTTCGAAAAAAAAAATGGATATCAAACCCATGAAAGAGGAAATGAATAAGCTAATGGAAATGGGTCATGAGTGTAATAAAAGATCCTTGAACCTCATAATTTTTGGTATTAAAGAACAACAAGAGGAGGATACACTATCAATTGTAAAAGAATAATTAAATAATAAATCACAAATTGATGCAACTTACCTCATAGAAGCAAAGAGGCTAGGAAATATAATTCATCACAAAGATAGGTTGATCCTTGTCAAAGTAGGTTGTAATGACCATAAATATAACATACTTAGTAAATCTCCAAGCTTAAAAGGGTCATAAATATTTATAAATGAAGACCGCATTCCCGAAGACTAGGTTGAATTAAAAGGAAGGAAGTTCAAAAGATAAAAGAAGCTAGGAAAGAAGGAAAATGGGAAATAATTAGAAATTGAAAATCTATTGTAAATGATAGAGATCAAAAGGATAATAATAAATAGGAATTTGAGACACTCGAGATCCTTTTCTGGAACTTTCATGGCTTTCCATGGCGCAAAGGTCCTATGATATGTTAGATCCCGAGTGATATTGATATTATTTGTCTAGTTGAAACTTGAGAGAATGAAGAGTCTAAGGTCCCTAACATAGAAGGATTTTTCATGTGGTTGGCATGGAACAAAAGGTCCTACTGTAGAGGGATAGGAGCCATAGCTTGTTATATTAGAAAGAGGATTTCTCCTCACATTCAACTTCATAAGATTGATCATCTCAATCGGTACATTTGGATAGAAATTTTAGACACCAATGATAAGAAGATGTATATAGAAATTTGTTATTTTATACCTATTAATTCTACTTTTTATAAGAAAAATAATCTAGATAGCGATTGTCCCTATAATAATTTAGAAAAAGATATTTATAGTTTGAAAAATGAAGGTAATATCCCCTTGCTAGGAGACTTTAATGCTAGGACTCCAACTAAACAAGATACTCTTTTAAGAACCGATTCCAACCATAATATTATATGGCTAGATGAGGACATTGTTTTATCTAATAGCTACAAAATAAGCTTTGAAGACCTAATTGAGAATTTGTTTGGTACTTAGTTGGTCAAGCTCTACAACTATCAATACCTAATAATTTGCAATGGAGTAATGAAGTGGAAAAACTCCAACCAAATGACTTGTGTTCATGGGATATGTAGTAGTGTCCTTGATTATGTGATATTTGATATCCCCATTTCCAACCAAATATATATTTTTTTCCTTTTAAATGACCATGAAACCGACTCTCATCATAAACCTTTAACCCTAACTCTAAACTTTTCCATGCATAGGAGTACCATTGAAGAGAATTATGGTAATCAAAGGAAATTTTGATTTGACAAAAGTAAATAATAAATTACATCTCCTAACTTATCAAGACAGAATTGAAGAACACTATCATAATTTTATACCTACCCTTTCCACTTCTATTAACAAGTTCTATTTCTAGGTGTCTTATAGAAAGAATAATATAATGAACAAACCTTGGTATAATAAAGAATTTAAAATTTCTAGAAAAGCCATTAGGGATGCTTCTAATGAGTCCTTAAAATTCTATACGATCAATACGTAAAAATCCCTAATTAAAAGGGAAAAAAGGTACGATATCAATAAAAGGAAAGAGAATCTTTCAAAACTATATAAGATGGATCCTAAGAAGTTCTTGAGCCAAATTCTAAACCTCAATACTAAAGAAAATAATATGATTCCCTTAAGGGAATGGAATTCCTACCTTAAAAGTCCTTATAAGTTCCATAATGCCATGGACACCATTCTTATTTTCCCTACATAGGATGAAGTTTTTTCTCTAGATGACATAGAGTTTGGGGTTAAGAGGCTTGCAAATGGGAAAGCTAAGGGCCTATCATTATCCCTCACATACAAAACCTTTTCAATTTAGTAGTGAAGCATGACTTCCCTAAACCCTGGACGTAAAGACTCTTTGGTCCTATTTTAAAAAATGGGGATAGAAACATTCCCTCTAATTATAGGACCATTATGATTAGCTCGATTTTATCCAAGCTTTATGGAACTATTTTGGAAGCAAAGATTATCCTTTGACTAGAAAGTCACGGTAAAAGAGCTAAAGGACAGGTCGAATTTACGAGATATCATTCAAATTTGTACCATCTTGTTACCTTGAGGATCATTGCAAAGGAGTTATGAAATAATAAAACCAATATTTTTTGTTGTTTTGTTAACTTTAGAAAAGATTTTGACATGGTTCCTAGGAAAAACCTTTAGAATAGTTTGGAAGAGATAAAAGTGCCTCTCGAGTTGAGGGATACTGCAATAAGGATGTATGAGAATGTTATTTCTAATTTTAAAAACAAGTAGTTCTTGTTGAAAGAGATTAACTACAATATTGGATTCAAACAAGCTTGTCCCTTGTGCCCTACCCTTTTTTGCATATACATTGACAAGTTAGAAGATTTCTTGGAAAAAGAAATATGTGTCGGCCCTACTCTCACTATTATAGTCATCAATCTTCTTATTTATGTCTATGATATTGTTATTATGGTGAGTCACCATGATATTGAAAAAAAAATAAGAATCCTCAAGGATTTTTTCTCCACTATGGGTATGACTATTAATACTTATAAGACTAAGGTCATGATTATTAAATACAATAAGATCACTTATGATACCTTTGTATATGAAAAAAACAACTTGGAGGAAGTGACTTCATACAAATATTTTGGAATTGATATTCACCACAATCTCAACTAGAATTATAGCATTCATAAAAGGATTATTGGGCGATGGAAATCTTATTATGGGCTTGAAAACAATTTTGAATGAACGGATCTTTGGATTTGGGATAAGAAGAAACTCTTCTTTGAGACTCTTGTTACACCTGCTATTGTTTATGTATGTGAAGTCTAGGGTTGTAGTATCTCTCTTGAACCCTAGAGAAATATAGAGAAAATACAAAATAATTTTATAACCTATAATCTCAAAATTAAAGGAAATACGCCCTACCCCATTCTCCTGTTAGAAAAAATCCTCTCCCCCATTGAGAGCATGGCTATGACTAGATACCTACCATATAAGAACAAGTTAAACAACATGCAAGACAAGAGGCTTCCTAAAATTTCTTCTAAATCAAGTCGTAACCACCATGGACTCAAGCGGGGATGGCATAAAGATGCCCAGTCTTGGATAAACTATTGGGGAATAATTGAAGAAACCATTTTGTAGAATAAATATACTATTAAAAATATCATCAAATCAATATTTAAGGAAAAAATGTGGTGTGATAAAGAGTTAGAGGAAAAAAGAAAATTAAGGTATTATAAGGATGTAATCAACCCTAATCTAGAATATCAAAATTATCTACCTATTTTTACAAGTGTAAAGAAAAAAGTAAGCATGCTCCATAGTGAGACTGGGCATTGGTCAATTCCTAAAATGCCATGGGATGAAAGAGTGTGTCACCTTTGTGACAGTAAGAAGGTTGAATATGAAAAACACTTTCTCTTATATTATCGAGCCTATACCCAGATTATATCTCATTTTCAAAATATGTGACACACTACCAAACTTCCTAACCTCTTGACTCAATAAAACTATGGTGATATTGGAAAGCTTCTCTTAATTCTTTTCAAGCACATAAACAAAATTCTAAAGAATCGCAAGTAATCACTTACCCTCTTAAGGTACGATAGACCAATTCAGTCTTAGTGAACGTTAATCATCATCGCCGTCGTCACCATTATCTTCATTTAAAAGGCATTTATGTCGCTCAATATATTAATATTTCTAAACATCATTTATATTCATAAGAAAATTATTTCCTAACTGAGACAATAACATCATAGCATAATATTGATTTTTATAACAGAAACCTCAGTAACTTAGATTTATCAATAAATACTGATTTCATGGCAAAAAGAGATAATTACATAACTTGACAAAGTACCTGGTTCTGATGCTAATTTCGGTTGTCCTGCTGCCTTGCTGCCTTGCTACACAGTCCAGTCCTGCCACAGATCAGAAAATAACTGCCCAAAACTAATGTCCACCCTGCCAACTAGGAAAACGACCTAGCTCTAGGATATATACGGATATCCTGGCCCCCGTGCCCAAAACCTCCAGCAACTCGGTGCCTCCCTGATCAATATGTTATAACCAGTAAGTCTCGTGCCTCTATCTGAGCACACATATCACAGTAAATCTCTCGGCTCTCTGCAGATGGCAAAACAATAGTTACCTGCATCCATTCCCTCCTCCTGCCGAATGGTGCGCACATCCCCCTCTTCCCTTCCCTTATTCCTCCCTGCCAACTCACGCATTCACTCCTCAACCACCCCCGTCCTCTGTCCTTCATTCCTCATTAACATTTTTATCCTCTCGGGATTTCTGGGCTTCTCGCCCTGCATACGCCACCCTTTGCAGCATACGCAAATCCCTGTTATCTCATTTTTTTATTTATCTCTTAAATTTATGTCACAATTCATTAAATGAAATCTTCAGTTTGATTATTACTTATTTAATCACACTTATTTTCTTTAATTAATTTTTCTTTATAATTTTTTTTAGCATGTATCCAATTAGGGTCATTACATACACCCACCCTTCAAGAAACTTCGTCCCGAAGTTAAGGCGTCTGATGTTACAATGAAAAGGCATGGTACATACATTCACAGCAAATAACTTGACAATATCAGTAAGTAAATCAAGAAGTCCATACATACTATTGTATATGTATGAGGAATGCATGTGTAGCTAGTACATGTAAACCTCGTGCATGTACTAATAATCAAACTGTCATTCTTTAATAATTTTGTATGCATTAAATCCAGTCAGTAAGACTAGTCTTTTATAAAAGACAACAATCATCAATTGTTTTAAAAAAATTCTTTATTCACAATTATCCGGTTCAATAATTTATTTTAAACAACTGTGGTTCAGTTACATCATAATGAATATTCATACATATATACACACATTTTTTTTTAACAACTCCCACCACATGACAGATCCCCATAAAGTCTCAACTATCTACTCATCATTCCTTCCTAACCTACTTCCAACTCCATTCCTATCCGTCCTCTGCTAGACTATGTTGGAGCGTCAGCTATACTGACCTAACTCCAAATAGAACTCGTAAGTGGAAGTGTCGATCACTCGACCAAGCTTCCCTAGCAGGCAACTGACAGTCATCATCACACGACCTGGGGAGCGTGAACTAGCACCGTTCTCCCATGACTTCAGGTTTCGGAGGATACACGGTGGGAAACACCTCCACCCCTCCTAGGAGAACCAGGGTCAACACCCTACAATGGAACACACAGGGGCACCGTGTTGCTAGAGGTTTTGTCATCGTTTATTTGGTTTTGGGCAGTGTTA
>JASDQU010684643.1:10843-21048 GCA_032191745.1 Picea mariana
TTTTGTATACAATTCAAAAACTTTATGTGGAATATCCCAATTGGATGTTGGGGATGCTACATTGTGTTTATGTAGACTTACTCTGCAACAATCATCTTAAATTCTTAGATTTAATAGTCGACTATGTTTCTAGAGGGGTTCTAAGAATTTAATACTATTATTTGTATAATACCCCTATTGTGGGTTTACTCGTTTGTTGTATGGATACATTGATAGATGTCGTAATCAATTATGTAGTTTTTACTATAAAGATAAATTAGCATGTGCCAAGATCGATTCTATAATTACAAAATGGTATATATATATAAACATCACTTTATTGGCTCTAATATACAAAGTTTATTCACTTATTTTTATTTAATGTAAATCATTAAAAGAGTTTATACTATGGATACCTTTTCTACCATATTATTATTCTCATATTCACTATGCGATAGGAAAACAAACTCTATTTATTCTTTGAGAATTCTATGATAAATGTTTCTACAAAATCATTAGAGTATCTCTATTTGTACTTATTATTATAAGAAACCTTTAACGAAGAAACATTGCATGTTTATGATTTCATACTGTATTTCATAAATCCTTATATTAGCTCATTGTTTTTCCAATATACATGAAAAATATTGACAAATGATTATTAATTTGTTCTATGACTATTTCCCTGTTTCAACTTTATCTGCAATTGTTAGCAATAATAAATTGACTCAGAAATATCTGTTTATTTCTACTTTCACATCAAAATCTTCAACAAAATTTTATTGTAACAATATAGAATAATATTCAATTAGAATCTTCAACATTTGAGCTAATAATGCTAAGGAAATAAAATAATAAAATTAGATACACATATCTTAACCATAAAGATTTACTAGGACAAACTAAGGAGAGAATCCAACTCCTCCCAGGCATCAACTAGAGAAACTACAGTCTGTTTTCTCTGTTCACCCCCAAGAAAAATAATTTATTCAATAAGAAAAATGAGAATATCAAGAACCTTCTCTAGATATTTATTTTTCAAGAACTTGACTCTTTCTCATAACCTCCAAGATCTAACTTTACACAAGTACTCAACAACATCCTATTTACACCACAAAAAAAATTTCTCCCTTATTTTGCCAAGTTGAGAATAAAAAAATTGCCTAGGTATTTTTTCTTTTCTTTTTCTAGATAGTCTTCTCCCTAACTCTTGGGAGTCTTGGCATAACTATTTTATAACTTGTTTCCTAACCTCCCACATTCTTGGGGGTAGGTTCATACTTCTCCTCATGGACAACAATCACTTTTACTCTGGTGGTTTCTATCCTCTTTTCATTTTTCCCGTGGAATAAAGTATTTATCTTTCCATAGATGGGTTATCTCATCAATTTATCTCAAGTAATTTTAAATAAAATAATATTTACATAAACAAATTTCACCATCAATTACTTATGGTGATAAAACATTTTAATCAATTTTTTCCCAAATCATAATTCAATAATCAAAACCATATAAATTTACTCAAATATTTAATTTGGAGGGATGTTACAAACACTTATTCTAAAAGTGGTTGATCCTTATAAAGATTTTACAGTTTGTATAGATGTTAATAAAGAAGGTTAAGGAGGTGTGATGTCGCAATATGGACATGCAATTTGTTGTGAATCTCAAAAACTAAAGGAACATGAAAGAAATTATGTAGATCATGATCTGGAGTAAGCATATGTGATTCATTCACTAAAAATGTGGCGAAACTACTTAGTTTGAAGAATTTTTTGTTATTAACAAAGAATAGTGGTGTAAAACATGTTTTTAGTCAACAAGATCTCAATGCATGGCAAGCAATATGGTTGTCCTTTTTAAGTAAATTCAATTTTGAAAGTCAACACATCAAATGGAAGGAAAATAAAGTAGTGGATCAAGTTAATCGAAGAGCTAACGAAATCTATGAGATAATAATAAGTAAAACATAAAGGGATTTTAAGTAAATAGTCAAATCTACATGCATAAGTGATATTGAATACATCAAAAAAGTAGAAACGTTGCTGAAAAATGAAGGAGCTTCAAATGAGATAGAATACAATGTTGACAAAGATGGAATATAAGGGTTGAAAAATAGAATTTATGTGCCTAATTTTGCTAATTTAATTTTTTTAATTTTAAATGAGATGCATAAGAAGCCCTATTTTGGTCATCTAGGGTATCAAAAAATGATAAAAGATTTGAGGAAACAGTTTTATTGGCTTAATATGAAATCTGAAACAACTGATTATTTATCTAAATGTTTAGAATGTCAATAGGTGAAGGATGAAAATCAACATCCAACATGTTTATTACAACATTTACCTATTCTTGAATGGAAATGGGAAATTATTTCTATGGATTTCATTATAGGTTTTCCTAAAACTTAAAGACAACATGATTCTATTATGGTACTAGTTCATAAATTGAGTAAGTTTGCTCATTTCATACCTGTGAAATCTACCTATAAAGATATTAATATTGCATAGAGTTTTATGAAAGAGATATTTAGGTTGCACGGAGTTCTGAAAATGGTTATTTTAGATAGAGATGTTAATTTTACATCAAATTTCTTGAAGACATTTCTTCCAGGTTTGGAAACTAATTTGAACTTTAGTATCAGTTATCATCTAGAAACAGATGGACAAACACAATGTACCAACCATATCATTGAAGAGATGTTATGCATGTATGTAAGGGAAACAAAAACTAAGTGTGAAGATTACTTACTTTTAGTTGAGTTCACATACAATAATGGTTATCAAGCCTCAACAAAAATGAGTCCCTTCAAAATTTTATATCGAAAAAAATGTACGAATCCATTCAGTTGGGATAATATCATTGATAAACTAATTGTTGGACCAGATATTCTCTGAGAAATGGAACAGATAGTCTGAAAAGTGCAACAAAATTTAAAAGGTGTGCATGACTGACATAAACATTATGCAGACCAGAAAAGACTAGATAAAGACTACAATATTGGAGAACATTTTTATCTTATAGTGAAAGAGATATTAGGAAGCTAAGTGATATCCTTGAATTATTCAAAAATAAATCTTTTCAAAGTTGTTATTCAAAAATAAATTTCCATTTATGGAAATTCAAATTTATATTTGTGGAAGTATGTAATTATTACTTTTATGACTGTTGGACAAAGGTTTGGCTTGCCAACTGTCCTCCTTTGATGGACATATGTATGAGACAAAAATTTTAATAAATTTAATGCTAGAAGACAAATGGATCCGGGTTAAGAATAGCGGACTATGGCTCCATGAGTGGAGAACATAACTCAGAGTTTAAGTTAACTCAGAGATTGTTTTTACAAGTGTCATAAGTTGAGTTTTTTCACTGGAAGTCCCTAAAACACAGAGATTTATAAAGCTGTGAATTTCCTAAGGACTGAAAGGAATGCAAATTCCTAGGCATTAGATAAATAGAACATATGTGGAAGGCAGGAAACTACTTAGTATGTTGGGGAAAGAGAATTGTTTTGTTGTTAGGAGCATATCTGGTGTTAGGAAAAACAATATATGAACTATTGAAGGTGATACTGGCTAAGGAGTGTTACTCAGTTTAGTCATGGTCAAGCTAGGGGGTGATCAAGACAAGTGATCATGGTTGTTATGTTTCTATGGTTGGGAGGAACGTGGTTGTTCCATTGGTTTTCCCAACATATTATTTTAGACATGTATCTCAACTATGTAGTTTTATTTACACTGTTGTACAGTTGATCTTATATGGTTGATGTTGTATGAAGATGTTTTATATTTATATATATAAACCAGAATCTAATTAAGTGGGCCTCATAGCCATGATAGAATTGTGGCTTGCCACTATTTATTAATATTTTTTTTTATGGAGTGCTATATTTTAAGGTATATATATATATATATATATATATATATATATGGATAGAAATCTGTATATATGTTCCTCTTGGCTATAGTAGACTTATTTTGTTTCTTATTGTTCAATTATTGTATACAATGAAACTATTTTAGAAAGAAAACAAGTATAAATAGACTGTATCGAAGCTCCTACTCTCATGTTCAGTATGGATATAAAATAGTCAAAAGTACCATAATACATTCATTTATATTTTAACACATAGGAACATCTATTACAGTAGATCTCGGAGTATTATGAAAAAAATGAAATTATACATTCGATAGGTCGCTAACCAACAATATTAAAACAACTATGGTTTCCATATACCCAAGAACTTTCTCACTAGTTTAAACAGATTTTTTTTTACATCAAAATATCTGTAACAGAAGAAAGCGAGTGCATGGATTAGTAGAAGAAATCCATGGAATCCGAGTACCTTTTGATTGAGGACTCCTCACTTTGCAAAGTTGAGTTGAATCAATGTTGTGAACCTGCAAAGGAACAAGACAGAGTATTAATACCAATACTAAATCTCAACTGATTAAGGAATAAGATAATAAAATAAGTTGAAGGAATACTTATCTCAGGACTGGTTGATTTTTGACGATCCATTTTATCCCTGCGAAGTAGTAGTTCGCGTCTTGGGAGGAGGAGTGGGCTCATAGTAGTATGATGGGTTCCCTCGCAAGAAAAGGGACCCATCATAAATATCATAAGAATTTAAATTCAAATAATAAATGCGAAGATTAATTACAGCAAAGCATTTTACCAAGTAGAATGCATAGATAAAAATTATAGGGAACAATACAAAGGTTAATGAGTATAACTGAGAAGTAATTATAGAGTAATCATCGAAGGAACTACACATAAGTGATTATCTAAATTCATTACAGAAGTCAAATGATGGAGGTAATTATTGAAAATGAATCATAAAACTAAAATACAGAGATATCAAGAGTTTTGGTTAAAATGAGACCAAGCCATCAATTTTCCCAGTATACAGTCGCGATTCTTAAGTGGGGATTTAAATACCGACAAAAAATTACATAGAAATACCGGCAACGAGTAAATGCATAGAAGTAATTTAATATAAATACTTCTTTTTTCAGACAAAACAAATTGCAGTAAGAAAAGTATTAAACAAGAAACGTTTACAGAAGTGCAAGGGTTGTGATCTGGATACATGTTTTTATTCCATAGGATGTTGCGAATGAATGTGGATATAGTATTTAACAAGAACTAACGAGAAGACCCTTTAATAAAAGGTATAGTATATATCAAGTGAAGACATCTGCCGAGATAGCTATAATATTTTAACAAAGACAAAGTTACAGTTTGTTTTTACACAGATGAGTTTCTGACTTGTAAGAAAGAAAATAACCAATGAATACCTACATAGAACGATGGTAGCTTTTAAAGAAAAACAATGTTTTCAACTTTTCTATACAAAATAGACAGAGTTTGAATATAAAGTAACCACACAGGAAATACGTTGTCAAGGTTGTAATGAATTTGTAAATGCAATAAGCATCGAAAGTTATGTTCAAGTCATGGAACTTCAAGAGAATATTATAATTTTATTCAGGCATTAAATTTCATCCAGGCTATGCATGCAAAGTCTCAAGGGAAAACAGTTCCATTGTATAGAGTTTGTCTCTTACTCAGAACCTCTCGGTCAAGGGTTCAAAGAGTTTAATACCCTTGGTTTAAACTTAAGCTGGAAGAAACAAAACTTAAAATTTTCAGTTTGTTACAAGAAATATGCAGTGGAACACTGGCCTAGTTTTTTTCCTGAACTTGGGAGAAGCCAAAAGGGCACGTGGTATGCAAGTTAAGCCTTAATAGGGGAAAGTAAATAAAAACATAGTACCAATATATTTGCGAATCCAAAACGAGGGCTGATAAAAACTTAAAGTGATAGCAATACAGGGGAGCGTAAATATTTTATCATAGTGGGAGTTCTATCCTTGGGTTTTGATCTTGGAAAGAAAACACATACAAAGACATAGCAGAATTCGATATGAAAACCCAACAGAGAATGCATTGCACCATAAGGAAATTCTTCATACAAATTACATAGCAAGCAGAACACCTACTTATTCATGTGAAAACCCTGCTAGCGTGTTTTTTCCTCCATCCTCACTAGGGTCGAATAGCACTAGAGTCGTTGGTCACAAGGAGTAGTACAGTGAGAAAGATAATGCAAATGAGACCAAACGGTAGACTACGAGGAGCATAATGGCACCGGTGGGTAATAGAGATAGGTACACCCCAGCCCACTTCCATATGAATTGATTGAAGTGGAGGATTTACATTGGATGGTTTTCCTCGAGTGTCATAACTCAGGGTACTGGGTAGGTAATTACTCCTTTAATGGACCTGTCATAACTTAAATGTCAATATGCCTTAACCATCGAGGTTCAGATGTGAATTGACATGCACCTTACTACAGTAAAGAGCCACTTTAATATTGTTTTTGTATGTGTATAACCTAGTTCGGGTGATTATAGGGTTAGCAGATGCGTATGGTTGTGACTTCATTGTTAGTAGGATTATTGTATGCCTAGTTTTGTAATACAATTGTGGTACTTCAATATAGTTTTGGATTGCATAGATATGATTGTAAACCTAGTGCATTATACTATGGACTTTGATAATCATGTCTCCTAGCTTATAACAATGCAAATGATGGAATTATCTTAATGCATTTAGAGTTCTATCATAGCTTATAGTAACATAGGTTATGAACTAATCGTCTAAGACACTATGGATGAATTTAATAGAATATAACAATAAATTATTTTTTGGTTTTTAACTCCTTCTAGTTAGGATGGATAATCCAGTGCAATAATGACCTATATGCACACAAGAGTGGGATAATTTATATAAGTAAATATCTTCTTGTGTCATGAATAGTTTTGTTTGAGAATAGACAATAGTTTTCCCTGTAAACTTTTTTTTTATTTAGAAACATTTGGGGTACAATAAATATGGTATCAAAGTTGTTGGTTACAACACTTGGACCTCAAGGCAACACCATAAAATTATTTTTACTGAAGGAAAAATCTAACAAACAATACTTTTTGTTACAAACAAAAAAAAATTGTCTCTTGTGAAAAAGTCAGCACAAAATGAAGGGGACAGACTTGAGGGGAACTAAACTCAAGATCCTCCTAGAGACCCATAACATCACGGTGAGGGAATTTAAACCACTCATGTATTGGAAACAATAAGGAAACTTATTGTAGAATTACAAGTGTTTAAGGATGATAACGAAAAGTTGAAAAAAGCTCAAGAAGATCAGATGGAAATAAATGAAATGTTGATATGCAGTATAGTGACAAAGAAGATCCCAAAGGATAATGAGAGGGAAGAAGAGGTCAACAAAAATTCCTCAAATAATTCCAGTCAAAAAACAAAAAAATAAGATATTTCTTCTAAGAACACAGGCATGATGAAAAACAAGGAATCTATAAGAAGGAAAGAAAAACAATTGGACCACCTGGAAGGTGAATTCAAAAAAATAAAACCCTCCATCGTTGATGGAGAATCAAATACTAGTGAGGAAGATGAAGCATGATTGTGTTGGCATAGGGGCAGACCCAAGGTTCAACGCTTCAACAACGCACCAACAAAACCCAAAATACCGGCCCTTTCGGAAACACCTGCAAAGCAGGCGAAGTCTCACCCGAGGTAGAAGTAGGGGGGGTTATAGGATGCAGGTGTCTATAACCAAGTTCAGACACAGATCTGTGATAATAACACTTCACAGAGTACTCTATTAACACTTAGGAAAAACATGCATTAGTTCATTAGCTTAATGAACATCGCAAAACAAACCCTAATATTGATCGACGCAGTAACAACAAAGATTAAGCATTTCTACCACTTATCACATAGCATTGAGCTAGATCCAACATTCGTTCATTCGTAGCACATCTAAAGAACTAAGCAACATCATATCTATCTATCATACATAATAACAAAGGCATTGAGCGGATAAATGACAAGAACAACACAACACAAAGCACATTAAATACACAAGATATACATGGTTCACCCCAGTGTGGGGATACGTCCACCAACTTCTTCATCTTCTTTATTATTCTTCAATGTTTTACATTGATTTGGTCCCGTGCACTAAACCACAGATCCAAGATTCACACCAAATAGGAGATCTACGCACTAAGCACCAGATCCTCCTTTCGAAAATAAGGTCAAGGCACAGAGCCAACTTATCTATTGAGCACAGAGCCTTACATACACATTCTATTGCACAGAGAAACTCAAACCTCTTGCACTTAGCCACTTCCCCCTACTTCACTTATTTTCTCCTACCATACATTCTTACACTTATTTATACTTTTACAATTCCTTACAAAAAATCCTAATCATGGGTGAACCCATGGGCTGAAATCCCATAACCCATTACAAAACCCTAAAGAACCCCTTGATGGGTCCACAAATCCCGCAAAACAAGTGAGATTTGCGATCTCAGGTCATCCTGGGTGCTCCTTATTCTATCATCACGTCAAATTCCAAAAGGTGGTCCAAGCCTGACCAACGTTTCCTCAAAAAATGGTCAACAACCCCCCAACACTCACCTCTGACTCGTCTTGAATCACTCAGGTCTGGGAAATGTTTCTTCGAAGGCCTCAATCTTAACTTGAGTTGCCTAGACTTGATACATTGCCTGAGCCTCCTGCTCAAGGATCTCATGTATCATCTATGCTGTAACAAGCCCTTCCAGGCATTGTTCCACTATTGCAACCACTTGGTCCAGTTGCGAGCCCTGTCCCTCAATTTATGAGAACACCTTGCAGGCTTCATCTTGCACTGATTGTAGCTTCTACACAACTTCCATTACTCTGGCTTGGATGGTATAAATCTGCTACTGCACCACACACTGTCCCTGATATCTCTTCATTCTTTCGATCGTAGTGAATAGCTTCATCTGTGCCTGTACTGACAATTCCTGTTGTTGCACCTCCTGCTACTACGCTTCCAACTTCCTTAGCTTTGAATCATATTTGAGGTGTTCCTAAGTCTGTGCGATAATCGATTCTACCACTCAACTATTTTCACTTTGAGGCGAGGGCCCTTATTGTTATTACTGTGTTCTTGGCAGTTTCCTCCCTCTAGTCATGCACCTCCTGTGGGGTGCTCGGTACTGCTTGGATATCCAACTCTGTTATCCTCACTTGAAGTTGTTGGATGGTGTCAGCGAGCTTTGCCACTTGAGCCTCAACTTGCTTCTCGTGTGCCAAGCTTGGCATAGAGTAATATGATTTATTCATTTCTTCTTTAACCGTATCCCATTCTATGAGAAACTTCTCCTTTTGTCTCTATAGCTGGTAGTTTTCCTCCCAGATCATCCCCTGAAACTCTTCTTTCTCATTTTCATAGGTGGTTGCATAGTACCACACTACTCATAATTTCTCTAAGACTTCCTCTTTCTCTTGTTTCAAGGCTTATGTAGCCTTCTCATTCTCTTCTTGGACTTTCTGAATTCAAGTCGCTATCACATCTATAGGTCTTCTAAATTAGGTCTGTTCATCGCCCAATTCTGCAATTTGTGATGAGGAAGGGGTAGTAGGTACTGTAGGAACTAAATGAATAGCTTGTTTTACTTCTTTTAGTTCCTTCTCGATCCTTCCATACATATCCTCCTGCTTCGCTCCATATCTCTATAAGATATCCTCATATGCATCCTCCATGGCTCTACGGACTAGAATGATATCATATTTCATCAGCGTGGCCTCTAACTGGGGCTTATTAGCGCACATCTTCTTTCTTGTTGAAGGTTTTTGTGAAGAAACCTTCCTCTTCTATGGTGTCACTGTTTCAAATGGGGATCTTTTGGCAGTGTAGCTTCTCCTTATCCTTTATTTTCTCCTTCATCCCCTCCTCCTTTTCCATTTTCTTCGTCTCCCACTCCTAGTGAGAGAGATCCATTTTCTTCAGAGGCGTTGTCCTCCTGATCAGTCTCTATATTCTGGACATCTTGCTGATTTTCTTTTTCTTTGTCCCACTGGATTGTTCGGCATGCTCGACCCGGGTGACCATGGAGATTCCTATGGTGTCAATGTCGGAGATTTATGCATTAGAAACATGTACAAATAACTCCTTTGTCCACTCCTTCATGATCTACTCCATGTCTTCATCTATCAGCTTATGGTACAATTGTAACTCTTCCTTTCTCTCATTTCTATGCACAGTGATATAGATAAAATGTGGATCTACGCATAACTTTGCTAGTGGTCTATACTGTTGTAGGGTGCGCAGTGTCATGCGTGAAAATTCTTTAATGGAAACCT
>JASDQU010684644.1:17897-28728 GCA_032191745.1 Picea mariana
TCCTTAGGAAAAATATAAATCATTGTCTAAAAAGTAAAACAGGATTCCATACATCTCATTGTCACTAACATTTTTAAACGTCGCACTCTGATGAACATTTCTCAATGTCGCGATGTGATGAACATTTTTTAGCATAGCAATGTGACAAAAAATTCTTGACGCCACATTCTAACAACCATTTTCCCAACGTCGCAAAAGTAAAAGATGATTCTACATTGTGTCAAGTGTTTCCAAACATTGCATTATGATGAACATTTTCCTACATCGCATTGTGACGAACATTTCCCAACGTCGCAATTTGGCAACCATTTCCCAATGTCGTATTGTGACAAACATTTCCCATCGTCACAATGTGACGAACATTTCCCATCGTCACAATGTGACGAACATTTCCCTTTTGTTATCAATGTCCTTAGGAAAAATATAAATCATTCTCTATAAAGTAAAACATGATGCCATACATCTCATTGTTTCTATAAAGTGAGACATCTGCCATCAATTCCTTCAAGTGGGTTTATTTCAACCACATCCTCCACAAATTAAATGCCAAAGTGAATGAATTGTCAAAGGAGTCCTTATCTCTTCATGTTGGTGTCATGGGGCTCTATGAATTATTGGATGAGGAAAAGACTAAATCTATGGAATTCCAATACTAACTCTTCTTTGTGTCACTCCTTTTAAAGATTTTTGAAATATTTGCATGATAAATCTTTTGGATCTAGACAAGACAATCAAATGTATAGATTGTACAGTTGTATAAAAAAAATTGTGAGCAGCAATGGACAACTAGTATAGACAGTCTTACTGAGTTTTAAAATTCTTAACTTTGAAGGTATTTTGATTTTTGCAGCCAGATGTATAGACGATATAAATGAAAAATGTAGTAATAGTAGCAGGCATGTGGTATGGACTGCTTTGCAGTAGATTGTTGAAGCAGACTCCTTTTTCAGACAAGAATATGTATATTATCTATTATTAAATATACTATTTTTTTCAATAGGAAAAAGTTTTCATAAAATTACAAAGAACCTTGTAAAAAATACACATTTTTGTTTTTAAAAAATGATAATAATCTTTGAAAAATAACATTAAAAAATTGAGACTTTAAAACTCACCACACAAAAACCAACCAAAATAAGGAAAAAAAAAGTGTGTCATTTATTTTTCAAAAGTTATTTGTAAGATTTGTAAGATTTTACTACAGAAAATTACTTTAGAAATTTTAAGATTCATGGTGGTTTTTTCTTTAAATTTAAATTTTAACAAAATAAATAAAATTGAATAAAAAAACTTTGATTTAAAATTTTTAAAGGAAAAAAGAAAATAAAATAAAAAAGAGATCAATTCTTAGGATTGTTGCAAAGTTATTGGAATGTCTTTTTACATTTACTATGGCTAGGCTAGTCTTTTCATATGCAACGTGTCTATCATAAGGGAGGCTTTATGGCCTCACCTAAAAATTCTCTTGCCATTTTTGGCTCTACTACTGCCTTGGAAAGCGGATATGACGTCAAAATGTCTCAAAAACTTTGTGTAAATTTGTTGAACCTGCACAAAAAATAACTAGCTAGCAAATGACATACACAGTTTGCAAAGAAAATATGAGAAAAGAGAAACAGAAGAGAAAGAATGGAAGAATTCTCACTAACCAAATGAATGAATGATAATTTACATATGATATACTATGTATAACTCAATTAATACACATTGGAGGAGAATCCAATGCGCCATAGTGGTGGTCTAGAGTGATCTGGACACACACCAGCAATTACGGGAGTAAACTGCCACCTAGTCTGAGTTAACTGGTCTCTTAGTCTTCAGTTAACTGACTAAAACATAGTGAAGTGAGGAGGAGATCAGCAAATCATGAGTAATGTGCTAGTTTGGTGATAGTCCCAAGGAAAATGCGCATTAGTTGGTGATGATCCCAATGTGGCATCTAGACTCCACTCAATTAATCAAACTAAAGTGTGAACTAAAGAGAATATTCTCCTAGAGGAATATTCTCTCGAAACTATAGGAGATTGAATAATGACCAATAAACATAGGGAAAACCTTAGGAAAAATAAATCTTGGGTGTGTGTGAAGTATCTCCAACACCCCCCCTAAACATCACTATGGTGAAAGTAAAGAATGGGTCCTGGCAATGAGGCCATGTTAGGTACCTAAATCAAAAGATACACTGAAATAAACTAGGAAAGAGGGAAAACCTCATGGTAAAAAACCCCCCTCAAAGTACAATGTATGTAAAAAGAAGAACTGACAGTTGCTAGACAATTGTTTCCTTCACTCCAAGACGACTACGCAAACAATGGAACTTTTGTTCAGTGAAGGTCTTGGTGAAGATGTATGCAGTATATTCTATTGAAGGACAGAACTGCAGGTCAATGATCCCCTTGTGTACTAAGTCTCGGATGCAGTGCATGTGGATCTCGATGTGCTTCCTCTGTTGCCTCTGAAATGGATCTCTACATAGTTTCAGAGTGCTCTGGTTGTCACACTATATGACGATCAGCCGATGAAATTGAATGTCCAACTCAGTGAGAAAATAGTGTAGCCACATAGCCTAAATGCTTATGTTAACTACCCCTTTGTACTATGCCTCGTCTGAAGATAGAGAAATAGCAACCTACTTCTTGCTCGACCAACAGATAGGATCGGAACCAAGAATAAGTGAGTAACCAGATGTGGACTTGCAATCAATGCTATCGCCATATGTAACATACCCAGCCACCCACAGGCTGGGGTACACCACCTTCAAGCCCACCCTTGAACTTCTTTCTCTTATCGATACCCTTTTAAATTAATAAGGAAGCATAAAATAAAAGGATTTAACGACATGCACAACAATAACCAGCAAGCATGCATATTCTAAAGATTCAATTAAACGATAATTAAATACACAGCGAAATGCATTCATATACAGTTAGATAATACCATAAAATAGAGCACTTATATTTATAAAAGAAGACACCAACTGGCTGCAGACCAAGGACATTCGACCCAACTGTAGACACTATAGTTCCAAATCTCAATAGCAGTGTCACCCCCAAGCCCGGGCTATGAATCCACAAGGACGGTTCTAGAGTGTTACATGGCTTCCTAAACCAGTCAGCACTCAAGATCTCATAGGCTTTCCCAACACTCACAGCAATCCAAGTACCCATCTCTCTTCTACCCATATTGCACCACCCAAGAGAATGGACCTCTACCCTTCTCTGCCATGCAGTCCTTCTCCTTATTTTGGGCTCCAGCGCAATTGGTCCAAAATCTCAATGTTGGAACTCCCAGGACTTGCAGTTGTGAACAACGTTGGACACATGCCAACGCATCTCAGACATGCAGGCCTCAAGTGATGGCTGGATCACACCAACGACCACTATAGCCAACAATATCGTGGCTAATCTTCGGCAGTTCAGTTCCCTTTCACAGGCCAAGACGCGGGTGAGGATGGATCATTGAGTGATAGGTAAGGATGGAATGAATGAATGAGAGAGAAAGTGAATGAAGGAGTGAATGAGCAAAATGAGCGAACGCACTATCATCTGCACCCCCCATCAGACCAGAGGCGGGTTTAAGTAATTTGTGGGGAATCAAGAACCTCTTGGCCTTCCCCAAGAAGCCCACGTAACTGATCTCCCCCCTTAGACCAAAGGGTAATTAAAATAGGAAATAAACATTTATCCCCTCAAGCCCCATCTCTTGTGGAATCATAGCCCCCTATAAATATAGTCCTTGTTCATCTAGCAACCAACGATGTATGTATTATTAATAATGATCAAAACATTACATTTATTGGGCACATTGGCCTTTTAATAATTGTTTGGGCACTCTGTCCTCTCAGCAATGTAACAATACATTATTTAAAATGGGGGTTCGAAACTCGGGGTGTTACATCCCCTCCCCCTTATTTTGGCACTGTCTTCAGTGCATATAAAAAATAGAGATCAAAATCTCAAATTTTATGAAAAAATATGTGGGTACTCTGCTCGCATGGAATCTTCATGCTCCCAGGTAGCATCTTCAAGACCGTAGCAGGTCCACTGAACTTTTACCATCTCTATAACTCAATTTCGAAGCATTTTGACCTTTATGTCCAATACCCGCACTGGCTGAACCTGAAAGTCTCCCTCTATCTCTACCTGAATCAGAGGCCAATCAACAACATGGTTAGGATCATGTACATATTTCTTTAGTAAAGAGACATGAAATACATTATGCACATTCATGGAAGCAGGCAATGCAAGCATGTATGCAACTAGCCCTATTCTATCCAATATTTCAAATGGACCACAGAATATGGTTGTCAGCTTTGTACAACTACCCAATTTCAATGAGCTTTTCTTGGGCTTCACTTTAAAAAGTACATGCTCCCCTACTTCAAATTCTCTAGTTGTCCTGCTCTTATCTGCATAAATTTTATGTCTATCCTGAGTTGCCTTTAAATTATGCTTGATCTCAACCATCTAGTCTTCCATATCCTTGAGCAACTCCGGCCCAAGTACCACTCTATCTGTTGGGTTGTCCCAACTCACTAGAGTATTGCATTTCCTACCATACAATGCTTCAAATGGGATCATTCTCAAGGAATCTTTATACCCATTATTATTATATGCAAACTCCACCAAATGCAAGTAATATTCCCACTTAGATGGCTTATCCATCACATACATTCTCAACATATCTTCAATTACTCGGTTGACCCTCTCTGTTTTCCCATCTGACTGGGGATGGTATGTTGTGCTAAAGTTTAGATTTGTACCAAATCCTTTAAACAATCCCCTCCATAAATTGGAGGTAAACTTTGTATCTTTGTCTGAGACAATTGTCTTAGGTATCCCATGCAACCTAGCAACCTCTCTCATGTAAATTTCTGCAATATTAGTTGTTGTATGTGTTGTCTTTACAGGAAAAAAATGAGCAGCCTTTGTTAATTTGTCAACCACCACCATGATGGAATCATGTTTCTTATTTGTTATGGGTAATCCTATGATGAAATCCATGGTTATCACTTCCCACTTCCACTCAGGAATGGGTAAAGGTTGTAGCAACCCTGTTGGATGTCTATGTTCAACTTTCACCTTCTGACATTCCATACATCGTGCGATGTAATTAGAAACATCATTTTTCATTACCAACCAAAAGAATTGGATTCTTACTGTTGTAATCATTTTCTGGTAACCGGGATGTCCAACATAAGGAACATCATGCATTTCCTTCAATACCAAATTCCTCAGTTCTCCGGAACTAGGAACATAGATTCTATTCTTATGTAAGAGTAATTCATCTTCCTTTATCTTGTACTCCTTTATTTTCTGATGTATATCTCCTTGTTGTAAGATTTCCTTTACCTGTAGGTAATGTTGATATGTAGAAAGACCATCTAAAATTCTGCTCTTCAAGTCTGACTGATGCATACTGATAGCAGCAGCATGCATGAGATTCACTCTTCTACTAAGTGCATCAGAAACTTTATTCTCCTTTCCTTTAATATGCTTGATATCGAGGTCATATTCACTTAAAAATTTCAGCCATCTTGTTTGCCTAGCATTCAAGTTTGGTTGTTCAAAAAGATACTTCAGGCCAATGGGGTATGTCCTTAATTCAAATCTCTTCCCCATGAGATAATGCCTCCACATCCTCAAGGCGTGGACAATGGCAGCAAGCTCCAAGTCATGTGTGGCATAGTTCCTCTCATTCTCCTTAAGATTTCTGGACTCATAACCAATGACATGTCCATTTTGCATGAGGACTCCCCCAAGTCCTTCCTTACATGCATCTGTACATACCACAAAACTTTCATTTGGGTCAGCAATATTTAACACAGGTGCACTAATAAGTAATTCCTTCAACAGATTAAAATTCTCTTCACACTTAGGTGTCCATTCAAATTTAGTTCCCTTCTTTTGAAAAGAATTGATGGGATGACCAATCTTAGAGAACCCTACTATGAACCTTCTTTAGTAACCAGCTAATCCCATAAAATAGCTGACTTCTTACACATTTCTGGGTGTTGGCCATCCTCTAATGGCTTCAATCTTCTCTGGATCTACTGCTATGACCTCCTCTGAAATAATGTGTCCCAAGTAATGGATCTACTTTTGATAAAAAGAACACTTACTCAGGTTGGCATACAACTGATGTTCTCTCAGCACTTGCAATACCAGTCTTAAGTGATGTTCATGCTCCTCTTCAAACTTAGAATAGATAATTATTCCATCCAGGAACACTATGACAAACTTATCCAAACAATTTCTGAATATGCCATTCATTAAGCACATAAAGACAGTTGGTGCATTGGTCAGTCCAAATGGCACCACTACAAATTCATAATTCCCATACATGGTCCTAAAGGTTGTCTTATGAATGTCTTCTTCAATGATTCTAACCTGATGGTATTCTAGCCTTAGGTCAATCTTTGAAAATGTCTTTTCTCATCTTAGTTGATCAAAGAGGTCATCAATTTTGGGTAGAGTATACTTGTTTTTTATAGTATACTTATTCAGTTGTCGAAAGTCAATACACAGCCTCAAGGTTCCATCCTTCTTTTTGACAAAAAGTATTGGTTCTCCCCAAGGTGAAACACTTAGACATATGTACCCTTTCTTCAAAAATTCCTCCAACTGCATTTTTAATTCTTTTAACTATGGTGTGCTCATTCTGTAAGGTGTTTTTGACACTGTGGCAGCTCCAGGCTGGATCAATTGAGAAATTTATCTCCCTTCTTGGTGGAAACCCTGGTATATCTTGGAATACATCTTCAAATTCTTGTAGTACCAAGAAATCTTCAAGGCTTGGCCCCTTTGTATTTTTTGTCTCTTTCACATGAGCTGCATAAAATTGACATCCTTTTCTAAAACATCTCTTCAGTTGTAAGGCTGAAATCTCCCTTATAGAGATGGGTCTTGGAACTCCTTTCACAGTGCTCTTTTTTCCATCTCCATCAAGACATGTAAATGTCTTGCTATGACAATCCAGGACAGCGTGATTCTTTTCCAACCAATCCATTCCAATTAGGATATCATAAGACCTTGATGGTATGATACTTAGATCATCATTTGTATTCACACCATTAAGACTTATGGAACATCCTCTAACCATATCATGGATTCTCCTTTTGGTTCCAGTGGCTAGCTGAACCAAACTTTATTTTCCAAGATTACTTTTCTCCAAATGTAATCTATCCACTATTTAGGATCAATGTAACAATGACTTGCTCCTAAATCAATCAAAATAGCAACAGGCTGATTTATGATCTTACCTTCCACCTCGATCATATTGGACTGGTACTCAGGTTGTCAATCATCTAAAAATGCATAGATTCTTCCCATATATTCTACTCTTGTATCCTCTTGGACGTTGTGCATAGTATTCAGTCTGTCCTTTCTGTGTGGGCAATCCTTGTACAGGTGATCTTCTTTACATCCCCAGTGTTGGATAGGTGGTCTTCCTCTTTTTCCCAAGGAGTCTTCTTCTTGGATTCACCCTTAGCATACTGATATTGATGATTTCTATTAAGCTCATTCCTATTGAAGGGAGGTTTGAATCCTTTCCTCCTCTGATCAAACTTCTCCTTCCTCTTATCCTTCCAAGATTTTTGCAGGGATTCCCTTCCCTGTCCTTGATCATACAGGTATTTATCCTTCCTGATGGCCTCAGGCAAGGTCTTGGGCTCATCATACCTAATCTTTTCTTTTTAAAAGGTTGGCAGTCCACTCAAAAACCTTTGTATCTTTACCTTTTCATTGTTTATAAACCCGACATATTTTAACAATCCCAAGAATTTCTTCTCGTATTCTACCATAGTCATGATTCCCATCCTAAGTTTAAATAACTCCTGCATTTTCTTGTCATATAAATGCTCTGATAGGTACTCCTTCTGGAATTACTTCTTGAACTGCTTCCAAGTGATCTTATTCTCATTAACATGTTCAACTTGCTTCAGTTGATCCCACCACATTGCAACTTTCCCGTGTAAATCGTAGGTGGCAATATGGCTTCCAGGTTTGATGAATAGTTATGCAACTGAAAATACCTCATGAGTCCAAGAAACCATGCTTCAACGTCATATTCCCTTTCTCTTTCACCATCAAAGGAAGGTCACTTAAGCTTTCTCACCTCTCCTTGCAAACCATCCACTTCATGTCTCCTTCTCTGGTGCCTAACAGGAGAAACCTCTGGACTGCTTATGGGATCTTTCAATGCATAAAAATTTCTTTATGAGTAAGGGGGTGAGTGGTGTCTATGATTTCTGTTGGCACTCCTTGAATAACCAGCTCTTCCATGATCCTCTCTTCCTTCTCGAAACCTGCCTTCTTCCTCTTGTTTTGAGTTTGATCCCTTCTTCGTTTGCCTCAGCAACTTATTTAATCTCTGCAAAACTCGAGCATTTATCTGATTTTTCTCTCTCATCAGTCTCTCATTGTCTGCTTTGTAGCTCTGCACTTCTATTTTCATGCTTCTTACAATTTCTATTAAGGTTTCCTGCTCTCCTCTTTCCTTGCATTCATTGGACTCTATCTTGGCATTACCAACTCTTGTATTATGGCCTTCAGCCTCCTTATCATGGTTGGAGGCTCCCTCACCTTCTTCCATTTCTTCAATACGCATTATGAGATGACGTGTTCAAACCCCTTAATTCTGAAAAAATGTGCAAGCAATAATTTTTTTAGAATTATGCATATGATAAACAAAATTTGCCAAACCATGTTACAGGTCCTTTTTCTTCTCAATTCATGAAGAACATAGATGTATCGATCTGCATCATATAAAAATCCCATGTTATCCTTTAGCCAATATAGAATTCAATTATGCACAAGCGCTTCTTTCAAACCACCTCCCCAGGTGACCACAACTAGATACCGCAGCTAAATCCTTCCTTAGCACTTTTTTGTCTTGAAAACAACCAATTCGGCCATTAGCCCTTCTTCCCTAGCTCTCAACTGCATGTGACCACAGTCATGACCCTGCGTTTAGTTGAAAAAACGCTTATCCAGATCTTCGGGACATCAGAAATTCGGAACCTTCAACCAGGACCTGATCAATGGTCCTCATCCTCATTCATGATCAACGATCTAGATCCACTTCGTAACTCCGGCCTTCAGAAGTCTCAACTTCCCCCGCTTACTTCCTTCCGGGATGCTTTTACCCGGAGTTCACGATTTGTCGCGCGTGTCCTCCTACAAATCAACGGTTATGAATCACTTCAGCTCTTCTGGCTTCAAGAGTTTCAAACTCTCTGCTTTCTCTTTCTTCTGTAGTGCTTTCACTCAAAGTCAACAATCCGTCAACGCGTGTCTCTTACAGATCAACGGCTGTGAATCGCTTCAGCTCTTCAAGATTTCTCGACCCAATGCCAATTGTCACATCTTTTTCCTCTGGAGTGACCAGTCTCCAGACTATGTGATCTGTCACCACATGGTGAAATACTATAAGCAGATACGTGGCCCAATCAGGCGGGTGATATGTGTCACATTCTAACTGACATTTCAATCTTCCACTTGTTCAAAACTTACTGACACATGGCACACATCCCATGTGTCCACGTCATCCTGGGTGAGTCTGCAAGCCACATCGCTTTAGAATTATAGGGTCCACATTACCTCTAGGTGATGTCATCGTGCCCCACCACTTCGGCTCTTCGGGCTTCGAGAGTTTCCACACTAGCAAACTTTCAATTCTCCCTAAATCTAAATTCCCGAACTAGCCAATCTGTCAACATGTGTCTCCCTTATCGGATGGTCTGTATCAACCTGGGACTTCGGGACTTCGGGATATACTTCTACATAGATCAACGGCTCTTGTTGATTTGACATCAATGGTCCCCAACTACTTCAGGACTTCGGGTAATTCTTTCCCTAGTGCTTCGCTCTACAAAACCTTTCGAAGTACTAAGTCTCCAAAGTGAGAGATCTGACATCGCGTGTCTTTGTTGATGGATGGACCAGATGAACTCCAGGCTTTGAGCCTTTGGGAGTTCTGGCTTTTCACATCCATCTTTCTTTCGAAGTGGTTATCCGTCAGAGTGCAGGATCTCTTGTCACGTGTCCACTTCAATCAACGGTCTGGATTTACTTCGGGTCTTCGAAGTTTCTATGTTCGAGCACTAACATGTCACGTCACTTAATGCTTTTCAATTTGTGGGGGCATGCATCGGCGGTTTGGAATAACCCAGCCTTCACCCTGCAGTTCTTCTGACACTGACACGTAACCCCTCGGTGAAACCGTAATTTGGATTGCGGGACCACCTTTGGGAATTAACTCCCATGCAACTTGGGCCCCCACATTGCCTCTTGGCCATCAATCTCTCTCTCCAATGGGATCTAACGGTTGTGACTTAACATTTTCTTCACTTTCATCGGACGACCCTTGTTCACCTGCCATCTGATCTAAGGATCCTGAATCTCTCTTGATGCCACAGTGGTGATCGCTCCTGAATTCGAATGGGACGGTCACGAACCTTTGAACTCTTACAAAGGACCTCTGACGTTCTAGCTCCTGCGTAGATTCTACAATGCCATTTCTCCTTAGATTTTCAACTTCACGGTCAGAATTTGATCTCGATCACAAGACTCTGACCAACAGACATGGCCCATACCGGCCTGGTTTTTCATCTAGAAGCTTCAATACCAATCTGTAACATACCCAACCACCCACAGGTTGGGGTACGCCACCTTCAAGCCCACTCTTAGACTTCTTTCTCTTATCGATACCCTTTTAAATTAATAAGGATGCATAAAAGAAAAGGATTTAACGACATGCACAGCAATAACCAGCAAGCATGCATATTCTAAAGATTAAATTAAACGATAATCAAATACACAGCGGAATA
>JASDQU010684644.1:57324-73862 GCA_032191745.1 Picea mariana
AGGCATTCTTACAGAGCCAAAGGCCCTGAAGTAAGATTTCTCACACATGGGATGAGTCACTAAACTGAAACATGAAAATTCCTTTGGGTATTCTTTGGGTATGGATGCAATGCTAATCTGGTGGCTTTCACATCTCTTGAATCTAATTCTAGGTGATAGCCTTAGGGGGCACCCATCTTACAAAATATCCCAGGAGCCTTGAATGGATTACATAAAATATAATATTTAGAATTTTAGTAAATTCAATATAAGGAGATGGTCATTAGCTCGTGATGCATTTTTAGGACAAAGTGAGATATTTCACACACACCCATGATTTTTTTTTTCCTAAGGTTTTCCCTATGCTTATTAGTCATTATTCAGTCTCCTATAGTTTAGGGAGAATATTCATATAGGAAAATATTCTATTTAGTTCACACTTCAGTTTGATCAGTTGAGTGGAGTCTGGATGCCACATTGGGATCATCACCATGAAACATTGGGATCATCACCAACTAATGCACATTGTCCTTGGGATCATCACCAGACTAGTGCATTACTCATGATTCCCTAATCTCCTCCTCACTTCACTCTGTTTCAGTCATTTAATCGAGGATTGAGAGACTAGTTAACTTAGACTAGGTGGAAGTTCACTCTCGTAACTGCTTGAGAGACTAGACTAGGTGGCAGTTTACTCTAGTAAATGCTGGTTTGTGTCCAAATCACTCTAGAACACCACTATGGTGCATTGTCTTCTCCTCCAGTGCGCATTAATTGAGTTATACATAGTATATCATGTGTAAATTATCATTCATTCATTTGGTTAATGAAAATTCTTCCATTCTTTCTCTTTTGTTTCTCTTTTCTCATATTTTCTCTGCAAACTGTGTATGTCATTTTCTAGATAGATATTTTCTGTGCAAGTTCAACACATTTACATGGTATCAGAGCCGACAGATTGGTATGAAAAAGACACACCAAATTCTTTTTGCAGGTACCAAACATTGAATACAACAGAAAAATGGAATTTCCAAAATAATTCATTCTTACATCGTATGATTTATTTGCATGGAAAAAGAAGATGATAGTGCATCTTCGAGGCACATGCTTATACAGGTTAACCATGGAAACAGAGACCAAACCCACATTAGCCATAGAAAAATCCAAGTATCTGAATCAAATGGATGAAGCGTTTGAAACTATTTGCAGTCTCATTTCTCTTGAACTACTCTTTCACATATCCTCCTGTAAAACCCCCAATGAAGCTTGGACCACCATG
Source organism: Picea mariana (assembly GCA_032191745.1). Taxonomy (NCBI): domain Eukaryota; kingdom Viridiplantae; phylum Streptophyta; class Pinopsida; order Pinales; family Pinaceae; genus Picea; species Picea mariana. The sequence continues at coordinate 58,583 of JASDQU010684644.1, forward strand.
GAAGGGATTTTTGGAAAACATGATGATATGAGGGGACACATGCTTGAGGCGAAATTTCTCACATTGGATCCAAAAACCTTTGACAATATCCAATATTTCTTTACCAAATATAAGGATTTGCTGTCATAACTCAAGGCTTGCGGGGTTGATAAATATAAGGAGGAGAAACAAATGGTTCTCACCATTCTCTCCAAACTTGGTCTGGAATACTCAATTTTTGTATCCAGATTTCATTCAATTAGGCTCACCACTGGAGCCACCTGAAGATGCCCTCTCTTGAGGTCTTTATTGAATCTATGACACAAGAGCAGAACAAGATTATCAACATGGGAAAAATCAAAGGCCCAAAGGTGCATGCACTTACTGTGCATGATGGTAGCGGTCATGAAAATCATAAATCTAAAGAGAAAGACAAAAGGAAAGCACATGCAAATCCAAAGAAGGAAGGGTACTCAAAACCCTTCAACGATGCCTCCGGATCCAAAGGTGGAAAGTGAAGAAAAGGGGAGAAATGCACTTACTGCCATAAATGATTCCATCTAGAATCTGCATGTATGCAGAAACAGATCAATCAAATGACCCAAATAATTCAACAAAACAACCTTGGAGATCGCATCCCCGAGGGTTCCAAGAAGAAGAAGCCAGAAGATTGGAATCCCAAGAAATACAATTCTATCCATGCTTTGATTGCCATCAACTCCTCTCCCGATGCTTGGATTGTAGATTCAGATGCATCACAACACATGAAATTCACAAAAGAAGTCTACTCTTCATTGGATGCATGCAAAGGTCCTCCCATTTTTATGGGGGAAAACTCTCTAGTCGAGGTCACCGACACATGAAGAATTGAACTCACAAATAGAAGCTTCGAGAATGTGCTGCACGTTCCAAAACTTTCCTTCAATCTTCTCTCCATGTATCAGATGAAAAACTCCGACATTGAAAAGAGAGTCATATTCACACCTGATGTAATGGATATCTATGACATGCAAACCAATTCCAAGGTTTCTACCGGTGAGGTAAATCATCAATCCAGACTCTACACATTTTTTGAATTTATTGAACCAGATTCTACATTACTGCTTACCCATGCTGATGAAAGTAGTAGGATATGGCACGAAAGGTTCGGGCATTTAAATTTCAGATTAATGCAACAACTTAGAAAACAAGGAATGGTCGATGGTATACCTAACATCCACTTCTCCAAAGGAATTTGTGAGGGATGTGTTCTTGGAAAACACCCTCAAGAGAAATTTGACAAAGGAAAGACTCAAAAGGCTTCCTTTCATTTAGATCTGATCCACAATGATCTAGTGGGCCCTTTTTTGCATCCATAAATTAATGAAGCATGGTAAATTCTCATTTTTGTTGATGATTTCTCATGCTTCACACAAATTTTCTTTCTCAGGAAAAAGCCAAAGGTCTTTCAACACCTCAAATATTTCAAAGCCCTTGTTGAAACACAATCAGAAAATAAGATAAAATTCCTCCGAATAGATAACGGGGGAGAGTATGTCAACCATGAGATATAAAATATTTTTCATGAGGCCGAGATTCAGTTGCAACACATAGTTTCTTATAATCCACAACAAAACAAAGTTGCTGAGCATAAAAATAGATCTCTCAAAGAGATGGCATCTTGCATGCTACATGCAAAGTCACTTCCACATAGATTATGAGAAGAAGAACTTAATTGTGCAACCTACATCCAAAATAATATCTCTCCATAGATATGTCAAGGATAAGACCCCCTACGAGGCTTGGAGCAGCCTCAAACCAGAAGTGACCCACTTCTGTATTTTCAGTTCATGTGCATGGGCCGAGATTTTTCTGAGAGGAGGAAGGCACTTGATCCAAAGAGCACAGAGTGTATTTTTTTTGGATACCCTGATGGTGTGAAGGGATACAAAATCATTGATATTTCCTCGGATCGACTCATCATTGAGCAGAGTGTCCAATTAGAGGAAAGTGTCTCACATGTACCTCAACAACTGCATGCAAACACTTTTGTTCTTCCACCTGCCAGAGATGTCGAGCATGCACATGCCTACTCTTCTTCAGATGAGAGTTCTGATTAAGAGGATCCAGATGATCTAGATACAGAGTCAGTATAGTTAGATGTAGAGTCAGTGCATGTAAATGCAGATGCAGAGCCAGAGGCAAGGCCCAAGTGGGCCAATACAACTCTTAAGGATACAAAAGATCTTGTTGGGGATCCGGCTGATACTAGGAGGACTCGATCTAATTTCGAGGAGCCTCCTATTGCACTCACTACAACTGAACCGATGCCACCTAGGCATATTTTCTTGGTTTAGTCTTCAGATCCACAATCCTATGGTGAGGCTACTGGAAATCCCTTTTGGGAATTCTTCATGCAGGAGGAGTTCAACTCATTCCTCGAGAACCAGACTTGGGATCTTGTTCCCCTTCCTTCAAGAATGAAACTTTTAAGGTGCAGATGGGTCTACAGGACGAAGAGCACAATGGATGGACATGTTAGCATATACAAATCCAGGCTAATTTCCAAAGGCTTTAAATAGGTGCACGACATTGACTATGATAAGAACTTCACTTTAGTAGAGATGATGGATACCATATGTTTGGTACTTTCCATTGAGGAAGACAAAGGATGGGAAGTACATCAGATGGACGTCAAGAATGAATTTCTTCACAGAGATCTCTCTGAGGATATCTATATGGAGCAGCTGTAGGGATTTATGCATGATTCATCTTTGTTCTGTAAACTGAAGAAGTCTCTTTATGGCCTCAAGCAAGCCCGAGGATATGGTATGCCAAGATGGACTCTTACCCGTTGTCACAAAAATTTGTACATTGTAAGTCAGACCCAAATGTTTACATGCTTAGGATGGATGATTCACTTCTACTCCTAGTTCTGTATGTTGATGATTTCCTGATCATCAGTTGCTCGACTTCAGCGATTGTTGCAGTCAAGAAGATTCTGCATGACAGGTTCTTAATGGAAGACATGGGTCCACTACATTTCTTCCTTGTACTGAAGATCAGTTAGGATGTATCAAGAATCAAACTGTCCCAGGCCAAGTATGCACGAGATCTCCTTGAGATATTTCACATGACAGGCTGCAAGTTTGCCAAGACTCCTTTCCTATAAGGAGTTGGACTTGAGGACGGCGGGGACACTCCATTGGTTTAAAACACACTGTACATAAAACTAATGGGGAGCTTGTTGTATCTCATACACTCTAGACCATACCTATCCTTTGCAGTTGGAGTAATCTCCAGGTTCATGCAAGAGCCACATGAGCTACATTGGAAGGCTGCAAAGCATATCTTCGATGCGTACAGGGCACCATCAACTTTGGGATTCACTATGAAACAGAATCTACATTGGACCTCGTCGGGTTCACTAATTTTGACTAGGATGGTGTAACACCTCGGGTTTCGAATCCCCATTTTAAATAATGTATTGTTACATTGCTAAGAGGCCAGAGTGCCAAAACAATTATTAAAAGGCTAGTGTGCACAAGAAATGTAATGTTTTGATCATTATTAATATTACATACATTGCTGGCTACTAGATGGACAAGGACTAGAGTTATAGGGGGATATGATTCCACAAGAGAGGGGGCTTGAGGGGATAAATGTTTATTTCCTATTTTTATTACCCTTTGGTATAAGGGGGAGATCAATTATGTGGGCTTCTTGGGGAAGGCCGGGAGGTTCTTGATTCCCCACAGATTACTTAAACCCACCTCTGGTTTGATGGGGGGGTGCGGCTGATAGCTCGTTTGCTCATTTTGCTCGTTCACTCATTCATTCACTTTCTCTCTCGTTCATTCATTCCATCCTTACATATCACTCAATGATCCATCCTCACCCGCGTCTTGGCCTGGGAAAGGGAAATGAGCTGTCGAAGATTAGCCAAGATATTGTTGGTTGTAGTGGTCACTGGTGTGATACAACCATCACTTGAGGCCTGCATGTATGAGATGCGTTGGCCTGTGTCCAACGTTGTTCACAACTGCGAGTCCCAGGAGTTTCAACATTGAGATTATGGACTAGTTACGTTGGAGCCCAAAATAAGGAGAAGGAATGCCCGAGGGATTGCGTGGCAGAGAAGGGTGGAGGCACATTCTCTTGGGTGGTGCAAGCTGGGTACTTGGATTGCTATGAGTACTGGGAAATCACATGATAGCTTGAGTGTTGACTGGTTTGGGAAGCCAAGTAACACTCTAGAATCGTCCTTGTGGATTCATAGTCCTGGCTCGGGGGTGACACTGTTGTTGAGATTTGAAATAATAGCATCTATGGTTGGGTGGAACGTCCTTGGTTTGCAACCAATTGGTGTCTTCTTTTATAAAGATAAGTGCTCTCTGTTATGGTATTATCTACCTATATATGAATGTATTCTGCTGTGTATTTGATTATCATTTAATTGAATCTTTAGAACATGCATGCTTGCTAGTTATTGTTGTGCATGTCATTAAATCCTTTTCTTTTATGCATCCTTATTAATTTAAAAGGGTATCAATAAGAGAAAGAAGTCCAAGGGTGGGCTTGAAGGTGGCGTACCCCAACCTATGGGTGGCTGGGTATGTTACTTATTGGTATCGAAGCTTCTAGATGAAAAACTAGGTCGGTATGGGCCGGGTCTATTGGTCAGAGTCTCGTGATCGAGATCAAATTCTTACCGTGAAGTTGAAAATCTAAGGAGAAATGGCATTGTAGAATCTACGCAGGAGCTAGAACGTCAGAGGTCCTTTGTAAGAGTTCAAAGGTTCGTGACCATCCCATTCGAATTCAGGAGCGATCACCACTATGGCATCAAGAGAGATTCGGGATCCTTGGATCAAAGGGTAGGTGAACAAGGGTCGTCTGATGAAAGTGGAGAAAAGGTTAAGTCACAACCATTAGATCCCATTGGAGAGAGAGATTGATGGCCAAGAGGTATTGCGAGGGCCCAAGTTGCATGGGAGTTAATTCCCAAAGGCGGTCCTGCAATCCAAATTATGGTTTCACCTAGGGGTTACGTGTCAACATCAGAAGAACTGCGGGGTGAAGGCCGAGTTATGCCAAACCGCCGATGTGTGCCCCCACAAATTGAAAATCATTAAGTGACGTGACATGTTAGTGCTCGAACATCGAAACTTTGAAGACCCGAAGTAGATCCAGAGCGTTGATTGAAGTGGACACGTGACAAGAGATCCTGCACTCCGACGGATAACCACTTCGAAAGAAATATGGATGTGAAAAGCCAGAACTCCCAAAGGCTCGAAGCTTGGAGTTCATATGGGCCATCCATCAACAGAGACACGCGATGTCAGATCTCTCACTTTGGAGACTTAGTACTTCGAAAGGTTTTGTAGAGCGAAGCACTAGGGCAAGAATTACCCGAAGTCCTGAAGTAGTTGGGGATCATTGATGTAAAATCAACAAGAGCCGTTGATTTATGTAGAAGTATATCCCGAAGTCCTGAAGTCCCAGGTTAATACGGACCATCCGATAATGGAGACACATGTTAACAGATTGGCTTGTTCGGGAATTCAGATTTAGGGAGAATTGAAAGTTTGCTAGTGTGGAAACTCCCGAAGCCCGAAGAGCCGAAGTGGTGTGGAACGATGATGTCACCTGGAGGTAATGTGGACCCTAGAATTCTAAAGCGATGTGGCTTGCAGACTCACCTAAGATGACGTGGACACATGGGATGTGTGCCATGTGTCAGTAAGTTTTGAACAAGTGGAGGATTGAAATGTCAGTTATAACGTGACACATATCACCCACCTGATTGGGCCACGCATTTGCTTATAGTATTTCACCATGTGGTGACAGATCATGTAGCATGGAGACTGGGCACTCCAGAGGAAAAAGATGTGACAGTTGGCATTGGGTCGAGAATTCTTGAAGAGCCGAAGTGATTCATAGTCGTTGATCTGTAAGAGACACGTGTTGACGGATCATCAACTTCGAGTGAAAGCACTACAGAAGAAAGAGAAATAAGAGAGTTTGAAACTCTCGAAGCCCGAAGAGCCAAAGCGATTCATAACCGTTGATTTGTAGGAGGACACGCGCAACAAATCGTGAACTCCGGGTAAAAGCGTCCTGAGAGGAAGTAAGCGGGGGAAGTTAATACTTCTAAAGGCCGGAGTTACGAAGTGGATCTAGATTGTTGATCATGAATGAGGATGAGGACCATTGATCGAGTCTTGGTTGAAGGTTCCGAAGTTCTGATGTCCCGAAGATCTGGATAAGCGCTTTTTTAGCTAAACGCAGGGTCATGACCGTGGTCACATGTAGTTGAGAGCTAGGGAAGAAGGGATAATCGATGAATTGGTTGTTTTCAAGACAAAAAAGTGCTAATGAAGGATTTAGCCGCGGTATCTAGTTGTGGTCCCCTGGGGAGGTGGTTTGAAAGAAGCGCTTGTGCATAATTAAATTCTATATTGGCTAAAGGATAACATGGGATTTTTATATGATGCAGATCGATACATCTATGTTCTTCATGAATTGAGAAGATAAAGGACCTGTAACATGGTTTGGAAAATTTTGTTTATCATATGCATAATTCTAAAAAAGTGGTCGCTTGCACATTTTTTCAGAATTAAGGGGTTTGAACACGTCATCTCATAATGCGTATTGAAGAAATGGAAGAAGGCGAGGGAGCCTCCAGCCATGATAAGGAGGCCGAAGGCCATAACATAAGAGTTGGTAATGCCGAGATAGAGTCCAATGAATGCAAGGAAAGAGGAGAGCAGGAAACCTTAATAGAAATTGTAAGAAGCACAAAAATAGAAGTGCAGAGCTACAAAGCAGACAATGAGAGACTGATGAGAGAGAAAAATCAGATAAATGCTCGAGTTTTGCAGAGATTAAATCAGTTGCTGAGGCAAACGAAGAAGGGATCAAACTCAAAACAAGAGTAAGAAGGCAGGTTTCGGGAAGGAAGAAAGGATCATGGAAGAGCTGGTTATTCAAGGAGTGCGAACAAAACTCATAGACACCACTCACCCCCTTACTCATAAAGAAAGTTTTATGCATTGAAAGATCCCATAAGCAGTCCAGAGGTTTCTCCTGTTAGGCACCATAGAAGGAGACATGAAGTGGATGGTTTGCAAGGAGAGGTGAGAAAGCTTAAGCGACCCTCCTTTGATGGTGAAAGAGAAAGGGAATATGATGTTGAAGCATGGTTTCTTGGACTCATGAGGTACTTTCAGTTTCATAACTATTCATCAAACCTGGAAGCCATATTGCCACCTACTATTTACACGGGAAAGTTGCAATGTGGTGGGATCAACTGAAGCAAGTTGAACATGTTAATGAGAATAAGATCACTTGGAAGCAGTTCAAGAAGTAATTTCAGAAGGAGTACCTATCAGAGCATTTATATGACAAGAAAATGCAGGAGTTATTTAAACTCAGGATGGGAAGCATGACTATGGTAGAATACGAGAAGAAATTCTTGGGATTATTAAAATATGTCGGGTTTATAAAGAATGAAAAGGTAAAGATACAAAGGTTTTTGAGTGGACTGCCAACCTTTTATAAAGAAAATATTAGGTATGATGAGCCCAAGACCTTGCCTGAGGCCATCAGGAAGGATAAATACCTGTATGAGCAAGGACAACGAAGGGAATCCCTGCAAAAATCTTGGAAGGATAAGAGGAAGGAGAAGTTTGATTAGAGGAGGAAAGGATTCAAACCTCCCTTCAATAGGAATGAGCTTAATAGAAATCATCAAGATCAGCATGCTAAGGGTGAATCCAAGAAAGAAGACTCCTTGGGAAAAAGAGGAAGACCACCTATCCAACGCTGGGGATGTAAAGAAGATCACCTGTACAAGGATTGCCCACAAAGAAAGGACAGACTGAATACTATGCACAACGTCCAAGAGGATACAAGAGTAGAATATATGGGAAGAATCTATGCATCTTTAGATGACCGACAAGCAGAGTACCAGTCCAATATGATCGAGGTGGAAGGTAAGATCATAAATTAGCCTGTTGCTATTTTGATTGATTCAGGAGCAAGTCATTGTTACATTGATCCTAAATAGTGGATATATTACATTTGGAGAAAAGTAATCTTGGAAAATAAAGTTTGGTTCAGCTAGCCATTGGAACCAAAAGGAGAATCCATGATATGGTTAGAGGATGTTCCATAAGTCTTAATGGTGTGAATACAAATGATGATTTAAGTATCATACCATCGGGGTCTTATGATATCCTAATTGGAATGGATTGGCTGAAAAAGCATCATGTTGTCATGGATTGTCATAGCAAGACATTTACATGTCTTGATGGAGATGGAAAAAAGAGCACTGTGAAAGGAGTTCCAAGACCCATCTCTATAAGGGAGATTTCAACCTTACAACTAAAGAGATGTTTTAGAAAAGGATGTCAATTTTATGTAGCTCATGTGAAAGAGCCAAAAAATACAAAGGGGCCAAGCCTTAAAGATTTCTTTGTACTACAAGAATTTGAAGATGTATTCCAAGATATATTAGGGTTTCCACCAAGAAGGGAGATAAATTTCTCAATTGATCCATCCTGGAGCTACCACAGTGTCAAAAACACCTTACAGAATGAGCACACCATAGTTAAAAGAATTAAAAATGCAGTTAGAGGAATTTTTGAAGAAAGGGTACATATGTCTAAGTGTTTCACCTTGGGGAGAACCAATACTTTTTGTCAAAAAGAAGGATGGAACCTTGAGGCTGTGTATTGACTTTCGACAACTGAATACGTATACTATAAAGAACAAGTATACTCTACCCAAAATTGATGACCTCTTTAATCAACGAAGATGAGAAAAGACATTTTCAAAGATTGAACTAAGGCCAGGATACCATCAGGTTAGAATCATTGAAGAAGACATTCATAAGATAACCTTTAGGACCATGTATGGGAATTATGAATTTGTAGTGGTGCCATTTGGACTAACCAATGCACCAACTGTCTTTATGTGCTTAATGAATGGCATATTCATAAATTGGTTGGATAAGTTTGTCATAGTGTTCCTAGATGGAATAATTATCTATTCTAAGTTTGAAGAGGAGCATGAACATCACTTAAGACTGGTATTGCAAGTGCTGAGAGAACATCAGTTGTATGCCAAGTTGAGTAAGTGTTTTTTTTTATCAAAAGCAAATCCATTACTTGGGACACATTATTTCAGAGGAGGGCATAGCAGTAGATCCAGAGAAGATTGAAGCCATTAGAGGATGGTCAACACCCAGAAATGTGTCAGAAGTCAGATATTTTATGGGATTAGCTGGTTACTAAAGAAGGTTCATAGTAGGGTTCTCTAAGATTGCTCATCCCATCAATTCTTTGCAAAATAAGGGAACTAAATTTGAATGGACACCTAAGTGTGAAGAGAATTTTAATCTGTTGAAGGAATTACTTACTAGTGCACCTGTGTTAAATATTGCTGACCCAAATGAAAGTTTTGTGGTATGTATAGATGCATGTAAGGAAGGACTTGGGGGAGTCCTCATGCATAATGGACATGTCATTGGTTATGAGTCCAAAAATATTAAGGAGAATGAGAGGAACTATGCCACACATGAATTGGAGCTTGCTGTCATTGTCCACATCTTGAGGATGTGGAGGCATTATCTCATGGGGAAGAGATTTGAATTAAGGACATAACCCATTGGCCTGAAGTATCTTTTTGAACAAACAACCTTGAATGCTAGGCAAACAAGATGGCTGAAATTTTTAAGTGAATATGACCTCGATATCAAGCATATCAAAGGAAAGGAAAATAAAGTTTCCAATGCACTTAGTAGAAGAGTGAATCTCATGCATGCTCCTGCTGTCAGTATGCATCAGTCAGACTTGAAGAGCAGAATTTTAGATGGTCTTGCTACAGATCAACATTACCTACAGGTAAAGGAAATCTTACAACAAAGAGATATACATCAGAAAATAAAGGAGTATGAGATAAAGGAAGATGGATTACTCATGCATAAGAATAGAATCTATGTTCCTAGTTCCAGAGAACTGAGGAATTTGGTATTGAAGGAAATGCATGATGTTCCTTATGTTGGACATCTCAGTTACCGGAAAATGATTACAACAGTAAGAAGCCAATTCTTTTGGTCGGGAATGAAAAAGGATGTTGCTAATTACATCACACGATGTATGGAATGTCAGAAGGTGAAAGTTGAACATAGGCATCCAATAGGGTTGCTACAACCCTTACCCATTCCTGAGTTGAAGTGGGAAGTGATAACCATGGATTTTATCACAGGATTACCCATAAAAAATAAGCAACATGATTCCATCATGGTGGTGGTTGACAAATAAACAAAGGCTGCTCATTTTTTTCCTGTAAAGACAACACATACAACGACTAATATTGCAGAAATTTACATGAGAGAGGTTTCTAGGTTGCATGGGATACATAAGACAATTGTCTCAGACAGAGATACAAAGTTTACCTCCAATTTCTGGAGGGGATTGTTTAAAGGATTTGGTACAAATCTAAACTTTAGCACAACATACCATCCCTAGTCAGATGGGAAAACAGAGGGGGTTAACCGAGTAATTGAATATATGTTGAGAATGTATGTGATGGATAAGCCATCTAAGTGGGAATATTACTTGCATTTGGTGGAGTTTGCATATAATAATAATGGGTATAAAGATTCATTGAGAATGATCCCATTTGAAGCATTGTATGGTAGGAAATGCAATACTCCAGTGAGTTGGAACAACCCAACAGATAGAGTGGTACTTGGGCCAGAGTTGCTCAAGGATATGGAAGACCAGATGGTTGAGATCAAGCATAATTTAAAGGCAGCTCAGGATAGGCATAAAAGTTATGCAGATAAGAAAAGGACAACTAGAGAATTTGAAGTAGGGGAGCATGTACTTTTTAAAATGAAGCCCAAGAAAAGCTCATTGAAATTGGGTAGTTGTACAAAGCTGACAACCAGATTCTGTGGTGCATTTGAAATATTGGATAGAATAGGGCTAGTTGCATACATGCTTGCATTGCCTGCTTCCATGAATGTGCATAATGTATTTCATGTCTCTTTACTAAAGAAATATGTACATGATCCTAACCATGTTGTTGATTGGCCTCTGATTTAGGTAGAGACAGAGGGAGACTTTCAGGTTCAGCTAGTGCGGGTATTGGACATAAAGGTCAAAATGCTTCGGAATTGAGTTATAGATATGGTAAAAGTTTAGTGGACTTGCTACAGTCTTGAATATGCTACTTGGGAGCATGAAGATTCCATGCAAGCATAGTACCCGCATATATTTGCATAAAATTTGAGATTTTGATCTCTATTTTGTATATGCACTGAGGACAGTGCCAAAATAAGGGGGAGGGGATGTAACACCCCGGGTTTCGAACCTCCATTTTAAATAATGTATTGTTACATTGCTGAGAGGACAGAGTGCCCAAACAATTATTAAAAGGCCAATGTGCCCAATAAATGTAATGTTTTGATCATTATTAATAATACATACATCGTTGGCTGCTAGATGAACACGGACTATATTTATAGGGGGCTATGATTCCACAAGAGAGGGGGCTTGAGGGGATAAATGTTTATTTTCTATTTTAATTACCCTTTGGTCTAAGGGGGGAGATCAGTTACGTGGGATTCTTGGGGAAGGCCAAGAGGTTCTTGATTCCCCACGAATTACTTAAACCTGCCTCTGGTTTGATGGGGGGTGCGGTTGATAGTGCGTTCACTCATTTTGCTCGTTCAATCCTTCATTCACTTTCTCTCTCGTTCATTCATTCCATCCTTACCTATCACTCAATGATCCATCCTCGCCCACGTCTTGGCCTGGGAAAGGGAACCGAACTGCCGAAGATTAGCCACGATATTGTTGGCTATAGTGGTCGTTGGTGTGATCCAGCCATCACTTGAGGCTTGCATGTCTGAGATGCGTTGGCATGTGTCCAACGTTGTTAACAACTGCGAGTCCCGGGAGTTCCAACATTGAGATTCTGGACCAGTTGCGCTGGAGCCCAAAATAAGGAGAAGGACTGCCTGAGGGACTGCGTGGCAGAGAAGGGTGGAGGTCCATTCTCTTGGGTGGTGCAATATGGGTAGAAGAGAGATGGGTACTTGGATTGCTGTGAGTGTTGGGAAAGCCTGTGAGATCTTAAGTGCTGACTGGTTTAGGAAGCCAAGTAACACTCTAGAACCGTCCTTGTGGATTCATAGCCCGGGCTTGGGGGTGACACTGCTATTGAGATTTGGAACTATAGTGTCTACGGTTGGGCCGAACGTCCTTGGTCTGCAGCCAGTTGGTGTCTTCTTTTATAAATATAAGTGCTCTATTTTATGGTATTATCTACCTGTCTATGAATGTATTTCCCTGTGTATTTAATTATCGTTTAATTGAATCTTTAGAATATGCATGCTTGCTGGTTATTGCTGTGCATGTCGTTAAATCCTTTTATTTTATGCTTCCTTATTAATTTAAAAGGGTATCGATAAGAGAAAGAAGTTCAAGGGTGGGCTTGAAGGTGGTGTACCCCAGCCTGTGGGTGGCTGGGTATGTTACATATGGCAATAGCATTGATTGCAAGTCCACATCTGGTTACTCACTTAGTCTTGGTTCCGAGCCTATCTATTGGTCGAGCAAGAAGTAGGTTGCTATTGCTTTATCTTTAGACGAGGCATAGTACAAAGGGGTAGTTAACATAATCATTTAGGCTATGTGGCTACACCATTTTCTCACTGAGTTTGACATTCAATTTCATCGGCCGATCGTCATATAGTGTGACAACCAGAGCACTCTGAAACTATGTAGAGATCCATTTCAGAGGCAACAGAAGAAGCACATCGAGATCCACATGCACTGCATCTGAGACTTAGTACAGAAGGGGATCATTGACCTGCAGTTCTGTCCTTCAATAGAATATACTGCATACATCTTCACCAAGACCTTCACTGAACAAAAGTTCCATCATTTGCGTAGTCGTCTTGGAGTGAAGGACACAATTGTCTAGAAACTGTCAGTTCTTCTTTTTACATACATTGTACTTTGAGGGGGGGTTTTTACCATGAGGTTTTCCCTCTTTCCTAGTTTATTTCAGTGTATCTTTTGATTTGGGTACCTAACATGGCCTCGTTGCCGGGACCCATTCTTTACTTTCACCATAGTGATGTTTAGGGGGGGTGTTGGAGATACTTCACACACACCCAAGATTTATTTTTCCTAAGGTTTTCCCTATGTTTATTGGTCATTATTCAATCTCCCATAGTTTAGGGAGAGTATTCCGCTAGGAGAATATTCTCTTCAGTTCACACTTCAGTTTGATTAATTGAGTGGAGTCTAGATGCCACATTGGGATCATCACCAACTAATGCGCATTGTCCTTGGGATTATCACCAAACTAGCACATTACTCATGATTTGTTGATCTCCTCCTCACTTCACTCTATTTCAGTCAATTAACTGAAGACTAAGAGACCAGTTAACTTAGACTAGGTGGCAGTTCACTCCCGTAACTACTTGAGAGACTAGACTAGGTGGCAGTTTACTCTCGTAATTGCTGGTGTGTGTCCAGATCACTCTAGACCACCACTATGGTGCATTGGATTCTCCTCCAATGCGTATTAGTTGAGTTATACATAGTATATCATATGTAAATTATCATTCATTCATTTGGTTAGTGAGAATTCTTCCATTCTTTCTCTTCTGTTTCTCTTTTCTCATATTTTCTTTGCAAACTGTGTATGTCATTTGCTAGCTAGTTATTTTTTGTGCAGGTTCAACAAATTTACACAAAATTTTTGGGAAATTTTGACGTCATATCCGCTTTCCAAGACAGTAGTAGAGCCAAAAATGGCAAGAGAATTTTTAGGTGAGGCCATAAAGCCTCCCTTATGATAGACACATTGCATATGAAAAGACTAGCCTAGCCATAGTAAATGTAAAAAGACATTCCAATAACTTTGCAACAATCCTAAGAATCGATTTCTTTTTTATTTTATTTTCTTTTTTCCTTTTAAAATTTTAAATCAAAGTTTTTTTATTCAATTTTATTTATTTTGTTAAAATTTAAATTTAAAGAAAAAACCACAATGAATCTTAAAATTTCTAAAGTAATTTTATGTAGTAAAATCTTACAAATCTTAAAAATAACTTTTGAAAAATAAATGACACACTTTTGGTTTTTTTTTCTCCTTATTTTGGTTGGTTTTTGTCTGGTGAGTTTTAAAGTCTCAATTTTTTAATGTTATTTTTCAAAGATTATTATCATTTTTTAAAAACAAAAATGTGTATTTTTTAACAGGTTTTTTGTAATTTTATGAAAACTTTTTCCTATTGAAAAAAATAGTATATTTAATAGATAATATACATATTCTTGTCTAAAAAAGGAGATTGCTTCAACAATCTACTGCAAAGCAGTCCATACCACATGCCTGCTATTATTACTACATTTTTCATTTATATCGTCTATACATCTGGCTGCAAAAATCAAAATACCTTCAAAGTTAAGAATTTTAAAACTCAGTAAGACTGTCTATACTAGTTGTCCATTGCTGCTCACAATTTTTTTTATACAACTGTACAATCTATACATTTGATTGTCTTGTCTGGATCCAAAGGATTTACCATGCAAATATTTCAAAAATCTTTAAAAGGAGTAACACAAAGAAGAGTTAGTATTGGAATTCCATAGATTTAGTCTTTTCCTCATCCAATAATTCATAGAGCCCCATGACACCAACATGAAGAGATAATGACTCCTTTGACAATTCATTCACTTTGGCATTTAATTTGTGGAGGATGTGGTTGAAAGAAACCCACTTGAAGGAATTGATGGCAGATGTCTCACTTTATAGAAACAATGAGATGTATGGCATCATGTTTTACTTTATAGAGAATGATTTATATTTTTCCTAAGGACATTGATAACAAAATGGAAATGTTCGTCACATTGTGACGATGGGAAATGTTCGTCACATTGTGACGATGGGAAATGTTTGTCACAATACGACATTGGGAAATGGTTGCCAAATTGCGACGTTGGGAAATGTTCGTCACAATGCGATATAGGAAAATGTTCATCATAATGCAATGTTTGGAAACACTTGACACAATGTAGAATCATCTTTTACTTTTGCGACGTTGGGAAAATGGTTGTTAGAATGTGGCGTCAAGAATTTTTTGTCACATTGCTATGCTAAAAAATGTTCATCACATCGCGACATTGAGAAATGTTCATCAAAGTGCGACGTTTGAAAATGTTAGTGACAATGAGATGTATGGAATCCTGTTTTACTTTTTAGACAATGATTTATATTTTTCCTAAGGACATTG
>JASDQU010684647.1:0-14132 GCA_032191745.1 Picea mariana
CGTACAGCAGTGTTTTGATGGCCGTACAACAAGAGGCACAAAAAGCGAGGCTGTGAGTATACAGCAAGAGTGGCACAATTTTCTATGCTAGTTTGCTGAAGTTTTCTGTTCTATTTCGTACCGATTATCTTGGCACAAGTTTCTATACATTTCTGTGATTGTTTGTGGAGGTTTACTAGCTGTTCTGGGCCGTACTGGTCATATAGTTGAGGCAATCTGCCCTAGTTACAGTCTCGTACAGTTTGTATTGAAGGATGACTTGCTGAAATAAGAGATGTTCTATGTTGTAATGCTGATGTTTATTGCTGTTGTATAAACTCAGATTTTCCTTGAGCAGAATAAAAAGTTTTTTATCCTCAAATCTGTCCCTAATTTTCTGTATATTTTTCAACTGGTATTGCACAGATTTTTGTGCCAAATGAGGGTTACAGCCTACTGATATATAATTTATTTCCGCTGCTATTTTATTTCAGAACTTGGTTAATAGTATTTCAGCTCATAAACAACAGTGGTATGGTTGTTAGATATTTATAGCAGGCTGAAATCTAATTTAGTCTAAGTGGTATACTGAAATAAGATGTATTTCAATAGAACCTGCCACACATGTCACTTGAGCCTCTGAAGTTCACGCTCCTGTGGACATTCTTGCTCCTTTCTCTCTATTGATAAGGAGTTGGTATGTATTTAATCTCAACTGGTTCCACATTCAAACTAGTACAACGTAAGAGTTCTCTGTTTGAATCCCTTGACAGCCTATGCAATAGTGCCTCAAGCCCGGTGGGAAGGAATTGCCATAACTTGTTATATACCCTCAACTCCATTGTTGACAGCTTGCAATTGGCATAATCTCTCGAGGAATCCGCCAAGCCCATTAGAGGCCTCCTTAATAGTCAGGTGATCACCCAGGCCATCTCCGCCTCTTTCCAGTTCAATTCTTTTTCATTTGGGTTTGAATAGCAGTCATGGAAAAGTGTTTTGTTGAAGGTCATCTCTAGCGTGGGCCCTAATCCGCGGCCTTTTTGGTTGCACAATTTCTGCCCAAGTGGGTTAGATTTTGTTCCCAAACCAACCCACAGCTTCTTTCTATTTCCGCTCCTCGTCCAAGCCAACAGAAACACCCTTCGTCTCAACCCTCGACGGCATAAGCTCCATCTACATTCTCATTCATTGGTGGCACTTCTTCCAAATTTAAATCTAAGGTTCCCCCCTATGGAATAGCGATTTCTTCCATCGCACATATCAAGGCAAAGAGAAAACGCCAACTGAAATAAAATACATAGCATTTCCATCGAAAAGAGATCTGTGTTGCATCTTAAACAATTTTAGGAAACAAAACCAATTTTGAGGGGCCATTTTGTTTCGGTTCATCCTTCTTCCTCGGTTCAGGCGCCTTCATTCGGACCCTCTTCATTTTTGGTTTCCGCTTCTTCCTCGGCTCAGGCACCTTCATTCGGACCCTCTTCATTTTTGGTTTCCGCTTCTTCCTCGGCCTCAGTACCGATGGAGACGAATTGGAACAAAATCCCAATCAGCTAATAGACGAATTCGCAGCACAAATTTATTATTCCAATGGCAGTCAAATCTAACAATACAAGCATTTGGCATTGCTTATATTGAAGTGATAAAAATGCATTCTTGTCTCAATCGCTAGTAATAAAAGAGGACGTGGAAAGAGGAATTTGAGAGGCACGGGTAGGCATAACCTTGATGAGAAATTTGATCTTCACTATGTCTGTTGAGGCAAGAATGGACATGAAGCAAAGACATGTACGATCCCATGGGAGAAAATCAAAGACAAGCAGGAACAAAAAGAAGGAAATGGCAAAGCTCATGAACCCACTCAAATTGTTATTGCTCATTGCAATACTAGCATAAACGAAGAATTGTTCAAAACTTGATTTGCTTCTTGGAAATATGCTCGGTTGCTTGATATTGGTGCAACCAACAACATGACTTTTCGGAGAGACTTCTTTGAAGAATTGGATGATAATGTAGATAGTAGAATAGATTTTGCAAATGAATCCAGTCTCAAACCTACGAGAGTTGGCACCATCAAGCTCAAATTGCCTAGATTCCCAAATTTTCTTTTGCATAACGTTCTCTATCTTTCTAAATTGCAGAGGAACTTGATGTCTCTTGTCCACATTCCACAGCAAAACCATTCCATTCACATGTTTGATGGGAAAGTTGAAATAATGATATCTTGCAACATGGTCATCATGACAAGATGGTCATCATGACAAGATGGGAAAATGACAAATTGTTGAAGTTGAAAGGGACATCTACATGGGCACAGAATTTTGCATACCTTTCTCACCATGATGAAGGTACATTGTCTTCTAGTCTCTTGCAGCATACTAGATTTGGGCACATAAATTATGATAGTCTTCGTCTATTGAAGAAAAATGGTGTTTTTGGTTTGAAGCAATGTGAGGCATGTGTCTTTTGTAAACACAACAAGCATCATTTTCATGATTCCACTTCGAGAGCACATAGAAAGCTAGAGTTGATAGACTCTGATTTGTGTGGAACCATGCCTCTTCCATCTGCCTTTGGTAATAGATATTTAATGACTTTTTATTGAAACAAAATTCTAAAGCATTTGAAACTTTTAAAAATTTCTATCTATGGATTGAAAATGAAACTCAAACTCATATTGGCACTCTTTGTACTGATACTGGAGGGGAATACACTTCAAATGAGTTTGAAAGCTATCTTCGCCAACATGGGATCAAGCATCAAACCATTGTTCCATACAATTCTCAGCAAAATGGTGTGGCAGAAAGAATGAACAGGACACTTTTGAATATGGTACGTTCAATGATATTTTTCAAGAATGTGAAATTCATGTTTTGGGTTGATGCAGTTCTATGAGCAGTGTATGTGAGAAACGGGAGTCCATCTCATACTCTTGGGAACAAGACTCCTTATGAAATGTAGAATGGCCATATTCCTTCAATGAGGCATCTGAGGGTTTTGGGTTCCACCTGCTATACCTTAATTCTTAAGGAGCAAAGAAACAAGCTTGGTGCAAGTAGTCGAAAGTGCATCTTCTTGGGGCACTCAAATACCACCAAGGCATACCATCTTTACGATGAGGTAAACAAAAAATTCATTCTTCCAAACATATCATGAGTTTGATGATGAAATTCCACATCTGGAAGGGGGGATCCCTATCTTGGATCAATCTTTGGAATCTCCTTTTGAAGTGCCATCACCCCCTCATGAAGATGCAGCCACTTCATTAGAACAAGGAATTCAATTGGATGATGTGAATGAGAGGATTGAAAGGCTAAACCTTGATGGAAATGTAGCACCACCTCAATCAGTGGAGCAACCTAGACCATCTCAAAAAGGTCCACCAAAGTGGCTCATAAAGACACTTGAAAGTGTTCATCCTAACGAGGTTGGAAAGACGAGAACTAGAAGTTCAACCAAACAAGATGGAGGTGATGTAGATAGTTCAGATTCAAGTGATATAAATGATATGGATGTTTCATATGAATGTGAATTGAATTTATCTACTAACTTTGAACCAACTTCCTTTGAAGAAGTTGCTTCTCATGATGAGTGGAAAGAAGCCATGCAGAAGGAGTTTGATGCTCTCATCAAGAATGGGACATAGAAGTTGGTGGATCCTTCATTTGGAACCAAACCAATTGGATGCAAGTGGGTCTACAAGAACAAGTACAAATCAGATGGCTCACTTCACAAGCATAAGGCAAGGCTTGCGACAAAAGCATATGGCACAGAAAGAAGGCATAGACTATGAGGAGACATTTTCCCCCACAACAAAATGGGCTACCATTCATGCATTGTTAGCTTTGGCAGCACATAATAGGTGGAAGATGCATCACATGGATGTAAAGGCAACCTTCTTGAATGAAGACTTGAAGGAGAATGTCTAAATGTCTCAACCAAAACAATTTGTTGTGAAGGGTCAAGAACATAAGGTATACAAGCTCATCAAGTCTTTGTATGGCTTAAAGCAAGCACCTCACACATGGTATTAAAAGCTAACTAATTTAGTATGGTTGATTGTAATCCTCTCTCTACTCCAATGGAGCAAAATCTAAAGCTTACATCAAAAGAAGAGAATGAATTTGAGGATGCAACTAAATATAGATAGCTTGTGGGAAGTCTTATCTACCTAACTACTACCAAACCAGATATTTCATTTGCAATTGGGATTCTTTCCAAGTTCATGCAAAAACCTTGTGAAGGACATTGGTGTGTTGCAAAGAGAGTTGTAAGGTACTTGAAGGGAAATGAAGTCCCCTTTCTTCCATCTTCTTTCTCCTTTATCCTCTCGTTTCGTGGCAGCTCATCCGTTCTGACCATTCCATTTCTCCAACTATTTCTTGTTTTTTTTCTCGATCTAAATGTGTTAGAACGCTCGACAGTTACAACCAATCCGAATTCTGAACAGTTTTCCAACCGTTTCTTTCCAATCGCCTTCCTCCTAAATTTGTCCGCCATATCCCACAAAAATCCGTCCAAGACACATGGAGTATGCCACACGAATATGCACACCCCTGGAGTTGTAACACTTCATCGTGTTGCAAGAATTGGGATTTCGCACAGTGTTGCAGCAACATCTTCACAATGTTGCAACAATTGGGATTTCACACTGTGTTGCAGCAATTGGGATCTCAGAACTTAACGTGTTCCAGCAACTGGAGTTACAACAATTATTTCAACCAACATTTGCTAACTTGAAATTGAAATGTTTTTGGTTGATGCGGGATTGATTGAGGCCAAAGATGCTCCTACATCAGACATCCTTGGTAAGAAAAACATGAGCTCCAACACATGTGGATATAACTAAAGATTCCACAGAGGATGAAGATTCTCTTAGGCATGTTAGCTCTTTTTCAGAAACCCACGATGCATCTTTGAAACCCATGTTTCTCCACTTAACTAGATATTCGTAATATTCCTACAAAACTCGTACAAGTTGGCCACATTGAATATTGGAGAAATGTCAAAATCTTTTGGCAACTCTAACTTATATGCATTATCGTAAATCTTTCTCAAAATTCGACATGGTCCAATCTTCTTGTGCTTTAGTTTACTATACATACCTCTTGGAAAACTTTCTTTCCTCAAATGTGCCATTACAAGCTCTCCTTCATCAAAAACCTTTTGTCTTCTTCGCAAATCTGCTCCCAGTTTATATTTGATATTGCTCTGTTGTAGCTTTCTTTTAACCTGCTCATGCATTTCCTACATGCCCTTTGTATACTCACTTGCATCAGCACTCCTTCTATCCTCCAAATTTGGAAATTTAACCAAATCAACAACTCCTTTTGGTGACCATCCATAAACAATTTGAAATGGACTCTTTCCCACCGATTTGTTAACATAATCATTATAAGCAAATTCAGCCTATGCCAATATCAAATCCCATTTTCCTGGCTTCTCCCCACTCAAACTCCTCAACAAATTTCCAAGGCTTATGTTCACCACTTCGATCTATCCATCCGTTTGAGAATGATGTGTAGAACTATACAACAATCTTGTATAGTATTCTCCAGAAGTGTCCAAGAAATCTTGTATCCCTTTCAAAAGTGATACTTCTTGGCAATCCATGTAATCTCACAATCCCTATGAAAAATAAAACAGTCGCTTAGCATCATCGGTTTTCTTGCATGGTATGAAATGTGCCATCTTGGAAAATCTGCCCACTACAACCATCACAAAATCATGATCGTTGTGTCCTAGGCAATCCCAAAACAAAATCCATACTTATATCTTTCCATGGCCTCTCAAGTACCGGTAATGGTTTATACAATCCAATGTTTTGACTCCTTCCTTTAGCAAGTTGGCAAATTCTACAGCACTCAACAAACTTCTTAACAGCCTTGTTGATGCTTGGCCAAAAATATCTTTCTTTCACCAACGTTGTGGTTTTATCAATGCCAAAATGTCCAACTAAACCTCCACTATGCAACTCTAATAAGATTCATCCGCAATGAACTCCGTGGAATGCACAAACCTTGATTCTTGAACAACAAACTTTCTTGGATGTGGAAATCCAAATATGGTGTCCTATCAATGCTCCAAGGCGCTTTGTATGCTTTCCAAGCCTTCACAAAATCTACGTCTTCTACATACAATTCTTTCATACATTCCAAGCCAACAAATTCTACTGACAAAGTATCCACCATCATTATTCTCGGACTTAGTGCATCTGCAACTTTATTCAACTTTCCAAACATGTGCTTCAAAACAAACGACTAACTTTGTAAAAATTCTAACCATTTGAAATGCTTTTGATTTAACTTACCTTGACTATTGGTGTACTGCAATGCCTTATGATCAGTAAATAAGCCAAACTCCTTCGATAGCAAGTAATGTCGCCATTTCTTCAAAGCTTGCACAATCACATAAAATTCTTGATCATAAACAAAGCACTTTTTCTTAGCATCATTCAATTTCTCGTTGAAGAATGCAATCAACCTTCTTGACTCAAAACTACTCCAATTGTTGATCCACTTGCATCATAGTCCACTTGAAACACTTTATTGAAATCTGGAAGTGTCAAAATCGATCGTTCAGTCTTCAAGTCTTCAAATAACTTCATGGTTGTTGTTGTCCACTAACCCCCTTTTTCATGCATTCAGTAAGTGGCGCACAGATCTCGCTGAAATTTCTGATAAACTTCCTATAGAAGCTTACCAATCCATGGAAACTTCTCACATCTCCAAAATAGCCTTAACCTTTTCAAAATCCATCTTCAGGCCTTCCTTTCTTGGGTGTCAAAACTGTAGGTACAGCACACGGACTCAAACTTTCTCTGGTCAGTCCTCTGTCAAGCACCTCTTGCACATGCTTGTTTACTTCCTCACCCTCTGTTGGAGTCATCCGATAAGGAGCTTTATTCGGTAGACTTGATCCTGGGTATCAAATCAATATGATGTGATATACTTCTCAAGGGAGGTAAACCTGCTGGTAAATCATCTCCCACAATCTCTTTAAATTCATTTAACAAAGGTTAAATTTTTGGTGGCACGAAGCTTATCTTTCCACTCTAGAACTTTTCTTGGCATTAAGGCCGAACAAAAATGGGTTCTTTTCTGTTCTCTCAAGGATCCTTTGGCTGAACACATCATAATGCGACTGCTACTACAAATAATTTTGTTGTCCTTTACTATCACTACCACATGTCTCAGTCTCCACCATTGGTTCCAATTTGTACCGCTTTCTGTCTTTTAAAAATTCGTAAGTATTCTTTCTTCCATCATGGAAAACTTTTATGTCAAACAGCCATGGTTTTCCAAGTAGTACGTGACAAGCATCCATCTCCACTATGTCACACAATACCTACTCACTAAACTTTCCAATCCGAAAACTCAACAAGCATTGTTCAATCACGATCACTTGTTGTCCTCTTTTCAACCATGAGACCTTATACGGATTCGGATGTGAAATGCTTTTCAATTTCAATTTCTCCATTACTTCTGTGAATACTAAATTTTCTGTACTTCCACCATTAATGACAAGATGACCACTTATCCTGAATTTTGCATTTAATTTTGAACACTTTCTTTCTCTGTTCAGGTTCTCCTACTCCCTTTACCTTAGGCTTGAGTAGTATTCTTATGAACATCAGGTTTTCTCCTTGTTCTTGCTGACGTACTTCCACATTTCCACCAGCAACTGTTGTCTCATTTGCTTGGGTAACTTGTGTTATGGCTTCATTTCTTCTTGCTGCATTCTACCTCTCTAGGCATTTCGATGCTTTATAACCCTCTACTCCGCATCTATAACATGTAATCGCATACTTTCCTCTGCCAAAACATCTGCCTCTTCCAGCACCACTTCCTCCTCTTGTATTCTAGCTGCTAGTCGCTTCATCTTCCTTTTCACTGCTTTTAGCAGCATTTGCTCAGCCCCTGCCTCTAGTTCCTTTTCCTCAGAACTTCTACCACAACCTTCTATCAATCTTTTCTTCCACCTTCAAAGCAACTTGATAGGGTTCATCTACATTACAAATGTAATGCATACTCATTTCATCCTAAATCTGATACTTCAATCCATTTACATACCTTGCCACTCTTCACTATTCTGGTTCCTTTATTCGTAATCTCTCAGTATACTCCAGGATAGTTTGAAAAACTCTTCAGTATACTCCCGAACAAATCTCTCTTTTTGTCTCAAATTCTACACCTGTTTACACAAATTTTGTTGGTAATCAACAAGTAGGATTTTCTCCTTGATTTTGCTCACCATCTTCCTCCAGGTTCTAATCTTCTCATGTCGATTATCTACCCTATCCTTTTGCAACATACCCCACCAAAGTGTTGCACGACCCTTCAGCTTGATCATAGCGAATCGAACCCTATTGGGAACATTTTCATACTCAAAATATTTTTCAAGCTCTCTTATCCAGTCCATGAGAGTATCAACTTTCAAACTACCATCGTGTTAACCCCTAGATTTTCACCCTTGAAAATCTTGAGGGTTAGGAGCCAGCATGCACTATTTTGGCTGGCATTCTATGATTCTCCCATAGATTAGCACTTGTGTTGAGTCAGAGGTTGGTTCCCATCAGACACAGGTACATGATCGATACATGGTTGTTTTTGTTTCAGAGATAGCGCTAGCTTGGTTTCCTATGCATTTGAGAGAGATGTTTACATACATCAGGTGTCCCTACTTTTTAGGAGACATGGTTTGAGAGACTCAATTGATAGTTTTGAGCATACACGATTGATCCTTTGCATGATTCTAGGCCCAATGACACTTTTCCAAGTGACATTCGAGAACTTTCTATTTTTAGCAAGTTGAGCTATTGATCCCTGAGTGTGTACTATTGATCCCTGAGTTATTTTGAGTCCTTTGGACCTATTCTGGGTGACATGCATGATATGTCTATTTTTAGCAAGTGGAGCACTAGGGCTCGCATGTCGATTCTAATCACATATCTGGATTCCTCTCGGAAAATCAAATCCGACAAGTATGATACCATTGGCACGCAAGCACATCCTATTTTTAGCAATGCCTATTTTTAGACAATTGACACATGGTGGTGTTCCCCTAGTCATCCTAGATGTTTTTGACAGTTTCCTAAAACTTAGGAGTCGGACCCTACTTTTAGCAATTTTTATTTATAGCAGGGGTGATGGGCTTTAGAGGCGACAAGTAGCAAGCTCAAATTCCAACATTTGGAGGAGTTTCAATGTGATGTGGCATCTACATGGCATCAAGAAAAAGGGCACATCTTCCAAGGTAAAAGCAATAGTTAACTAAAAATTAGATAAAGTGAAGAGGTGGCACTTCCATGGAGATGATTTAGGCAATCAAGGCTAACTTTTCTCACTAATTTTTCCTCACTCAAGATAACTTCACTTTCCATACATCAATTTCCCCAAATTCCTCTTAATTTGCTTTTAAACTCTAATTTCCTAAAAAATTGGGAAATCCCTAAAAATAGGGCAAATTCCCTCCTTGGCTAACTCGTGATTTACTTGGCCAAATTTAGCATTTAGACATGCGTTAGATTTCTAATTTTATCCTCCATGTCTTTTTCCCCACTCCTTAAAGCTAATGCACATTGCTTGGCCTCATTATCTCCCTACCTCTTTCTCAAAGCGCACCTCTTTCTCAAAGCACACCCTCTCTATTTCCTCTCTCCCTCACACATGTGGCTCTTTTCTTCTCCATTACTTCTTCCTTCCACCTTGCATGTGCCATGTGTCTTGCCTAAAATCCTATCCTCACATGTGGCTCGTATTTCCCTTTTTCCCATCTCTTAGTGCGCCATCCCTAAAATTTAAGGTGCATCCTCTCTCTTATGTGCATTGATTCCTCCCTTTTTCACTCATTAATTGAAATCTCCCTTTAGCGTGCGCTTAGTCTATTTCCTAGACTCTATTTTTCTCCCTCCATAATTCCTATTTTTCTCACACTCCTATTTTATTCTCCCTCACCCATGCGCATCTCCCAAAGCACTCATGTGCACCTTCTCTTTTTGGCACTTTGAGACTCTCACACGTAGTGTTTTAACTCCACCCTTCATGCGCATGTGACTTCTCCCTCTCCTACTCATCTCCACTCCTCGTGTGCATGCTTTCTATTCCTCTTTCCATCTCACATGCCCCATACTCTTTCTATTGCTTGGTGAAGTGTGTCCTTGGTTCTGTATATTGGAGGTTGGATTACATTGTTAGGGTCGGATTTTTGGTGGCAGCAACACATACTACTCTTCTCTCTCTCTCATTCTTTAGACTAGCCACTTTCTCTTGAGAAAAGGTGATCATTGTACCGGTTGTGGACTTGTTGATTGTGGCGCAATCAACCCTTTGACAAACTTTTAATAAAGAAGTTTTGTATTTGTTTTCCAAACCTTCCTTCTTGTTGGTGTTTTGATTAATTCTTGCAAATTGATTAAGTGGTTCATTACTATTTATTGTGATTTAACTATCTTATGAGTAGTTTCTCTTTCTATTTCTTTATATTTCTCTTGTGCTAACCTTGCAGGATCCCTCCAAGCTAAAAAACTATCTTTTTCCCCACATCTTGGGCAATTTTAACACGTTGTTCAAGACATATCAGCCGCTGTTTTTTGTCATAATTAGCATAAAATCAGACCTTAAGACAACAGCAAATCACCCTAGGGACTCCCCCGTGAGGCTGGCAAGCACCAGCCGAAACGAAGAGGGGTCTAGCCCGTGACAATTCGGGGCTTTTCTCATTTAATTAGTTGTCTTTTCATCACTATTTTTTCAGATATATCAGCTCAATTGGAGGGTGAAAAAGTGCGCTAACACATCATAGCATGAAACTTCCACTCTTGCACTACCTCTGTCTTTCAGAAATGATATCAATTGTACAGTTGGGTTTGCTTCCTCAGCATTTCACTCTACTTCAGGCTCATCTCCAAGCCTTCTGTTTTCCAGTTCTTCTATCCTCTTTCATAATTCCTCTAATTCTTTGTTTCTGGACCTCTTAGAAGATGAAACCAAAGGTCACTTCTCATTGTGTTAATGAATGGCTCACTTTAATGAAAATCAATTCATTCGTGGAGTTACTCATCTCTGACCTGACAATTATCAACTACTTGCTTCAAAAACAGTTTTAAAAATATACTTGCCTAAAAACAGATCTCTGGTGATAGCTTTTCAAAAAGCGCATCTCACTGAAGCCTAATACAGCTTAATGCAGGGAAAAACAAAACAAAATCATAAAAGCTAACAGAATACTAAGCACTTCAATCAAAAATACAAAGTGATGATCACAAAGATAAATTTCTAAAACATTTAACAAATTTCTTCCGCAAAACACTTCATCAAATGCTTTCACTGACAACTATATCTGTCCAAAGGAGTGTAACTTGGTTCATTCAAAGAGACCTCTTCCTAAATTTATGATTTATTTATTTATCCATTTAAAAATGGCTCAACTTTAAAAAAATACTGAACATAATTGTCGATTATAAACTACTTGCCTATAACAATTTTAATGATATACACTTGCATAACAACAGATCTCTAATTATAGCCTTCCAAAAAAAGAGCATCTACTTTTATGCTACTCCTAAGAATAAAAAAATACACATCTGCATCAAGCAGTCATGACAAAAGGGCATTTAAAATTCTATACAATCAGATACCCCTTCTAAATGCAGTACTAACCATGGAGTTAATAATAAATACCAGTGTTGCAAATATCTCCAATTTCTCTTGATATTTCTGTTTTTTTTTTTAGTTTTTCATGTTGCCAATGTTTCCCATATTTTCAGTTTTTCAGATCCAAGTTTATGCTTGCAGATATTTTCTGATATTTTCCCCAGTATTTCTGATAAGTTTATTTCCAGACCCTCAGCAAAATATTCCCAAAAAGGATATTTGCAACATTGGTAAATACAAATGGCTTAGATTCAATGACTTGGTTTTCATCTTTTACGACAAAATTTCCTATTGTTCTTTGCTCTTCTGACCTTGGCAGGTTTTGGCCGTTGTCTATTTTTTATGGAATAATATTGTAGCAATTTTGTGGATGCAGTACCATAAATTTCAAGCAATCCAGCAAGTATGTTGTCCATCCCCCAAATATTCATTTGTGACATAATGGGCAATGAACCATATTACAGAAATCTATGAACAAAGTCACTACGCACCTGTCAAAATAAGCCCCATGATGTGTCACAAGGGTTTAGTCTATTTTTTAGACTTAATCATTGTATATTGTATAGATCAGCTACTTTTAGCATCCGTGTGTGAGGAAAATTATTTTTGTCAAGCGGTCTATCCTACTAGTTTTGATAATAAACCTAATATCTATATTTACTTTCAGTTTCCATTTTTACAACAAACTTGTATTATAAATATGTACTCATGGCTAATACAAAGACAGGCACATTTTGAACAAGCCCCAGTTTTAAAGCAGCTGAAAGACCTCCTATCGGGTATCCTCAGAATGGCTGGCCGCCTCAACTTGTAACTCCTCCATTCCATAGATCCTTGATCTCGTGGATATTTAACAAAGTTCGATTCTATCATTTTCTCTCTCGTGCTGGTGTCACTTCAACCCCGAGAAATTTACAGAACTGACCTGCCCGTGTATTTTTCTATTATCCAATTTTGTTCCAAAAAAATTGAGAGCAAGACGGCAGCTATAAACCAAACCCAAGACAATTAAAAGACAGGGAGCCAAAATCTAGCAAGGGAATCGGCGGATTTTCACTCAGCTTTTGCCCCACAACTCCAAGATAGAACTGGGTAATTGTAGCTATTAACAATATTCTGTTCATAAATTTGCATCCCTCTTTTACCAAAAATAAATTTGAGTAGAAGACATCTTTATACAAATCCAGCTTCTATGAGTAATATAGACAAATAATAAATTCTTCAGCAAATTTATAAATCGAAGAAACCCTCTAATCGTCCACGTCCTGCTGTCACTAAACTTCGGACTTGATCTCCACGCCAGCATTAAATAACTAGAAACACAGCATTAACGAAAACACCTAATTAATTCTCAAGATACAGTTAGCTAAAGCTTGATTCTCCTGGTATAGATTTACTCTGTCACACGGGTAAATCAAGTAGGTTTTCTTCACAGAGACCTAGGTTCAACCGCAACGAAAACATGCTACCATGTTACTATGCCCAATTATGGGATATTCTGCCATATCTCACTATTAACTAACTTAGGTACTTTATCAAAGTGCTGTATTTCAAGACTATGTGCAAGTCAAAGGTTATTTTGACGGTATAGATCCCCGCCAATCTTGTGGATCTATGCAATCTTGGGGATCTATGTAGTTAAAAATAAAAATAAAATCCTAGAATTGCAAAGATACCCTCACATCCCGTAACATACCTGCAATGGCGAAGGGATTCATAGCGTTCGGCTTCGGTCATCACCGTCTTGCCCTTGTACATGTGCGTGACCGCATCGCTACAGCATCCCACCAGCAAATACACGTTCGGGAACCTGTTACAAACCCCAACCCCGATTTCCTTCAATCTTCGTCCAAAAAGAAAACGGCAATTGACGAAAATTCGAGAAATCACAAAGTGGGGAATTCAGATCATACGATTTCTTGGCCTGCTCCAGAGATCGGGCGTGGCCGAAGTGGAAGAGATCGTATATTCCATCTGCGTAAACGCGAACGGGCTTCTCGGTATTTGACGGATCTGGGCAGGGGTGAGGATCGAACACGCGAGCGGGAGGTGCCCATTCATCGCAATCGAATACTTCTTCCTCTTCTTCTTCTGATTCTGATTCGTGGTGAGCAAGGGATTCGATAAATACTTCTTCTGCTTCTTCCTCTGAATCTGATTCAGTATCGTGGTGGGAAAGGGATTCGTCCATTTGACTTGCAAGCCTCTTGCGAGATGCAGGAGTCGCCATGGCTCCAGCTAAAAACGAGACGGAGCTACAACCATTTACGCGCGCTTGAAGACGGGTATTCTCACAGCACGGAATGAATGTGATGATATTTTTTACTTGTGCTTCGTCGCAATTATCTATTTAAATCGTATGCGCGTACCTATGGTAGATGCGATGAAGATCCATACATGCCGACTTGAAAGTTTTGGTTTTTGTTTTTTTTAGGGAAATTTTATGTGATGAAGATCCATGCATGATGAAGTTCCATGCATGCCGACTTGAAAGTTTTG
>JASDQU010684648.1:30606-44519 GCA_032191745.1 Picea mariana
CCTTTCCATAGATGTGATCTTTCTTGAATCCACCAAGAAAGAATAAATTGTTGAGATGAAGCTTGATCATTTGGACATATTCACTTGTGTAAAGACATATCATGAATTTGATGATGAGATTCCACATCTTTAAGGGGGGATCCCTATCTTGGGTCAATCTTTGGAATCTCCTTTTGTAGCATCGTCTCCCCCACATGAAGAAGTTCTTTCCACTTCATCAGAACCTAAAGTCCAATTGGATGATGTGATCGAGAATATTGAAAATTTGAGGCTTGATGAGAACTCAACACCATCTCAATCAGTCGAACAACCAGGACCATCTCATAAAAACAATTGAAAGTGTTCACCCTGATGAGATCGATAAGAAAGGAACCATATTGTCCTCAAAACAAGATGGAGGTAATGTAGATAATTCAAATTTGGGTGATGTAGAAGATATTGTTGTTTCATATGATTGTGAGTTGAATTTATCTACTAAACTTGAACCAACTTACTTTAAAGAAGCCACTTCTCATGATGAATGGAAGGAATCCATGTAGAAGGAATATGATGCTCTCATCAAGAATGGGACATGGAAGTTGGTGGAAACTCCATATGGAACCAAACCAATTGGCTACAAGTGGGTATTCAGGAACAAGTACAGATCATATGGCTCACTTGACAAGCACAAAGCAAGGATCATGACAAAAGGATTTGTACAGAAAGAAGGTGTTGATTATGAGGATACCTTTGTCCCCACAACAAAATGGGAAACCATCCACACTCTATTTTCCATGGCAACACAAAATGGATGGAAAATTCATCAAATGGATGTGAAGATTGTTTTCTTGAATGGAGACTTGAAGGAGAATGTGTTCATGTCTCAACTAGAAGGCTTTGTTTTGAAGGGACAATAACATAAGGTATGCAAGCTCATCAAATCCTTGTATGGATTGAAACAAGCACTGCGAGCATGGTATGAAAATTTAACCAGACATCTTCTGAAATTGAATTTCAAGCATTTCAATATTCACGATGCCACTTTGTTTCTAAATAAAGTTGGAAAAAAAGTTGTATATATTGTAGTATATGTAGATGATCTATTCATAACAGGGAAAAATCAGAACTACATTGCATCCATAAAGAAAGAGTTGAAGAAAGAATTTGAGATGACAGATTTGGGACATCTTCACTACTATTTGGGCATTGAAGTGATACAGAATCCAAAGTACATATTCATCTCCTAGAAGAAGTATGTTGGAGAAGTATTGAACAAGATTCATATGGTTGAGTGAAATCTTATTTCTACTCCAATGAAACAAAATTTGAAGCTCACATCAAAAGAAGGGAATTAATTTGAGGATGCAACCAAGTATAGACAGTTTGTGGGAAGTATTATCCATCTTACTACCACTAGACCAGGCATTCCATTTGTTGTTGGAATTCTTTCCAAGTTCATGCAAAATCCTTGTGAAGGAGATTGGTCTGCTACAAAGAGAGTTCTAAAATACTTGAAAGGAACTGAAGATTTTGGACTCAAGTACTCTAAGGTAGATGAATTCAACTTGATCAAATATTCTAATTCATGTTTTGATGGGGATAAGGAAAATCAAGTGTCAATTTCAAGCTATCTCATGAGTCTTGGATCAACGGTTGTCTCCTAGAAATCATGCAAACAATTAGTTCCAGCAGATTCCACAACAAAGGCATAATATGTGGCAATTGCAGAAGCAACAAAGGAGATTGTGTGGCAAATAGTTGAAGTTTTGGAGGAGAAACAAGTAAATTGTACTCCTCTTCTAGTTGACAATACTATTGCAATCAAGTTGGCAAATAATCCCAGATTCCATGATCGAACCAAGCACATCAACAAAAAGTATCACTTGATTCAATACCAAGTAGAGGCCAAGACTATTCAGTTAAGACTTTGTTCCACAAATGATCAAATTGCAGACATCTTCACGAAAGCGCTTGGAAGAGAAAAAATTGAGAAGTTCAGAATGATGCTTGGACTCACACACACCCCTTCTGATTAAGGGGGGGGGATGTTGGACATGTAATCCATTTGGGGTTGCGTTAGTTGTAATTGTAATGTAAATATAAAGTGTCGTAGGTGATATGAATAGTCACCCATTGAGGAAGACCAATAGTAATTTGTTTGTGTATATATTCACCTAACTAGTTAATGAAATACATCAACGTGGAGTTATCATTTATGCTCCCTGATCTGACACACTTGGAAACATGTTAGAAAATTTGTGAAGAAACTTGCAATCATGGAACATCAAAGAATAAACCACTCTCTTAATGAGAATCATTTTTTTGGAATTTTTGTAAAAACTGATTGTTTCAACTTTACTGCAACATCATTTCTATAATACTAAATTAACCATTTATCTTTAAAAAATATTAATTATATAAAAAAATATATTATTAAACAACTTTAATCTATAAAATATATATAAATAACTTACCAAGTAAGTGTAACTTAAAGATATATTAAGTCTTAGAAAAGCATGTCATTAAAAAGGAAAGTATTAAATGTCAAGTCAATTTCTCAAACAATGCATGCCCTTATTTGGTAATTTTCTTATGAAAAAGCATTAAGGTTACATAAACTATGACACTCATATAACTACACCACCATCTAGAGGGTTGGGAGACTTGATTCTCTAACATGGTACTTAAGCAGTCACATTATCTTATCACTTTAAAATTAAAGTAGTGGGACATAGTAAGATGCTTATGTGAAGAAAGTGATTTAAGGAATTGCAATTGTTAAAATATATAGAAATAAAAGGGATATGGATTAACACAACGAGATGAAAGGTGATTGATATATGTGAATTGACAACAATTTTATTAAAATTTAAGTGGTGGGGCATAGTAAGATACTCATTTGAAGAAAGTGATTTAAGAACCTGCAATTATCAAAAGAAATAGAAATAAAAGGGATATGAACTAGCACAACCACACGAAAGGTGGTTGATATATATGTGAATTGAAAATGATGTCATTAAAAGTTAAGTGGTAGGGCATAGTAAGATACTCATGTGAAGAAAGTGATTTAAGGACTTGCATCTGTTTAAAGAGATAGAAATAAAAGGGATATGAACTAACATAACCACATGAAAGGTGGTTGATATATGTGAATTGACAACAATGTTATTAAAAGTGAAATGGTGGGACATAGTAAGATACCCATGTGAAGAAAACCATTTAAGGACTTGCACCTGCCAAAAGAGGAAGAAATAAAAAAGATATGAATTAGCACAACCACATGAAAGGTGGTTGATATATGTAAATTGAAAACAATGTCATTAAAAGTGGAAAACACTAATATTACAAGTTGATGTATATTGACAACTTTTAATGTGAATGTATTAATTGAAAATTTGCTTTTTAAGAAAATAAATAATAATAATAATAATAATAGTTACATGAACCTAATAAAAATAATAATTAAAAAAATTACAATATTAATATTAATATTGATATTATAATAATTCATTATACTAAAACAAACAAATTATTTGGATTATTTTCTTAATTATTATTAAAATTACGACTAACGTTTATTCAAATTGAATACGGTATATTTTAACTCAAACCAATTATGATTTACCATAGTAAAAATTGATTTTGATTTAAATTAATTATGATTAATTTTAAGTTTTACAATTAATTATTATCAATTATAAATAAATTTAGTAAGATATAATTAACTATAATTAAAATTACCCAAAATTAACTATAATTGAATTTTATTATTAATTATTAATAAATTTGATAAAATATAATTAATTTTAGTTAAAATTATTCAAAATTAACTATAATTGAATTTTATTAATATTTGTTGAATTTGTGTTCATATGGGTGTAGACAGAGTGGCAAGTGCCGAGTAAATGGAAGAAAATATGTAAAGAAGGTCTCAAGTTTGATTCTCACCCGTGTCCGTGTGTTCCATGCTTGTTGGCTGTGTGACCCATTATACATAGAATAATATATGGTGGCATAAATATGAATATGTATTAGTTATATCTGGTTTTTTTTTTGGTGATTTTTTCTTTTGATTTTGTTTGAAATTCTGTGAGGAATGGCTAAATCTGTAGATTTGAGTGGCTAAGTTTGTATAATGAAAGTGCTCTAGGGTTTTCCAGCAAACATAAATTCATTTAAGCATTCAGAAATACAATTTAAAGAACAAAAAAATAGTTTTTTTTTTCCAGATTTACATTTACATTTACATGGCCGGATTCAGGGAAAAAAACCAAAAACTAAAATGTTTAACCAACACCTAAAAACAAACTCATGATGATCCTCATTTTGGTTTCAATAACAATGTCAGTCGTGACTTGTCATAGACGATTCTATTCTAACTGCTTATATCTACTAGCACAACCACAAAGTGGCTAGTGAACGCCGAAAGGCGATGCTTCCTCCAGGACAGCTGAAACGGACGGCCCATACGCGTGGGGTTACTTCTTCAAAGAGGAGCAAGATGCCGATCCTGAAGAAATGTACTACGGACTAGGACCCATTCAACTAACCAGGTGATATATCCTGTACATCTAAGTTTTATTAATTCATTTTCAATTTTGCACACACATTAGGAAAAGCCAAATACAGTTTTAGTCTAATGCCCGTATCGCTTTGTGACCAGAAAGAGCAACTACGAAGCTGCCGGGAAAGCGTTAGGGTACCATCTAATAAACAACTCGGACATTGTGGCATCCAATCCCACCATTTCGTTTAAGACGACAGTCTGGTTCTAGATGACCATGCAGTCTCCGAAGCCTTCCCCCCACACTGTGATGATTGGAAAATGGAGTCTGTTGGGAAGTGATACGACCACGGGTAGAGTGTCGGGATATTGAGTGGTGACCAACATAATCAACGGCGGGGTGGAATGCGGGAGAGGCAACGACTCAAATCAAGAGGACTGCATTGGTTTCTACAAGGCATACTGTGACATTCTCAGCGCGAGCTAGGGATCGAATGCCGACTGCAATACTTAGAGGTCTTTCGGAGGTTAATTTGAAGTTCAACTCAACTCATATTATG
This sequence comes from Picea mariana, assembly GCA_032191745.1. Classification (NCBI taxonomy): domain Eukaryota; kingdom Viridiplantae; phylum Streptophyta; class Pinopsida; order Pinales; family Pinaceae; genus Picea; species Picea mariana. Next base: position 35,650 of record JASDQU010684648.1, read on the forward strand.
TGTGTTTTAGCATGGACAGCTGAAACGCACATAGAGCTGAGGAAATCTAAAAGTTAATTTCAAATGTGGTAATTCCAAAGGTTAATCAGTTAAACGTGACAATCATATGGTGGTACAGTGATTTCTTAATATGATTAGGTAAATGTTAAAAAGTAAACAGGTTAATTGATGCATTCAAAAATACAAGGAAGTTATGAAGAGTAAATCACATTCATTGATTTGGGAGGACGACTAAGAATATGCCAGCATCTTCAATTGTTAACTATCAGATTAGAATTTTAGATTAAAAGGTGATTAATTGTGCCCATCTCCAATAAGTATACGCCTCTCTGCGTAACCACATGATATAATATTTATTTCCCGAGCTGGCCCGCGAGTCCGGAATCACTGAGGACGAAGAAAATTATGCAATCCACTTGGTCTGCATTGCAGTATGTTTCCATATACAGTACATCGCTGTGGCCACTGATTGGAATTTCACTTCTCGGCTCCTTGCAAATTCCACGTCGCCGAAATGGGTGTGCGTAAGATGCGACAGTGGACGGTTCACGATAGAGCAAAACGGTGTCTCATTGAATTATATTGGCAGCCATAAATCCGCTGCGCGCAGGAGAGGGAAAAGGCTGACGGCTCTGATATCGTCCTGACTTTGAAAATAGCTCCTTGGTGGTCCTTACCTTTACATCGCATAGTTTTATTCGAGAGCTTGGCTGTCACTGCTCAGAATCTTAATTTTTTTTGTCTGAATTGATCGTTTTCATAGAGAGCTTAGCTGTCACTGCTCAGAATTGCAATTGACGTCTATGGAATAGACAAACATGAACATGACAGCCAACTGGCTTCCCCCATAACTTTGGCTGCGCCGCTGGACTGCTCTGAAGCCCATTCACCCAAAATGCATTTTCAGGTTGGTGCTACCAATTCAGAGATCCTACCATTAAGGTATAGGAGCGAGGAGACAAGCTGCTGATTATAGAATGTCGATCCAGCATCCCAAGAAATGACAAAAATACACAAATCTTAATCTTCAATAATCAATGATCATATAACAAAATATAATAGAATACACTAAATAGTACAATATACATAACCGCCAAATAATGGTTAAGTATTTGAAATTCAAGATACTAATATATCTCAATGTATGAATTAGGTGGTCTACGGCTCAGGGTTAGGAACCAAATTGCTAACAAGTTTCCCCTTAATCACAAGTCCATACAACTGTAGAAGTTAGGGAAGAAAGACTATTGCAAATGTTGGTAACATATTCTGAAAGTCTTTAACATGATAACTTGATACCAACACTATGAAATCATGTAAGTATCATCGAATGCTATAAACAAATCAGATATAGGTGTTCATTGATGTGAACCTAATATTTATGAGAGAAAGCCCTAATGAGAAAGGGAATTGGTTGCTAGTTCAACATATTCCAAATATTGAAAATAATTGACAATCCAAGGTGCCAAGAAAAAGTGTAGAAGAATCATATGTCTTCTACACATTTTGAAGACCATCCCTATTAAGTCAAAAGATTATGAAGTGATTTTTTTTTTTCATAAAAATGTTCAAAAAATGATACAAAAATAATGTTAATGATCTAATTGACATAAATACGTGTCAAAAAACATTTAAATTTAGAATGTTAATGATCCAATTGACATAAATAAGTGTTGAAAAACATCTATATCTTGTATCATGTGAATTTTCAAATGCAACAATGTGAAAAACCATCCACCTGTATCTTGAAAATCCTCAATAAAAAATCTTTAAAAACCATCTTTAACAATAACGTCCATACCCATCTCCTAAAAATCCTAAAAAACACTAAGCACTAAATGTTCGAAGGTCAAACTGGCCAATCCAAAACTCCATGTCAAAACCATCAAATCTTCAATCCATGATCAACACATCATAAATCTTGGTTTAAATCCATCATCTTAGATAAAACATAATCCTCAAGATCAAAAGTAGACTTCAAAAATTAAAGTCCAACAATCATCATTTGTATCTCCCCCCTCATTAACTGAAATGTATGAAGTCTCGAGACTTTTGAATTAGCAATGCCAATGTATCCCCTTGAAACTGGAAAAGGGTAGCTGTAATGTTATTTAGTAGAGTTGTAAGACACAATCTTCAACACAAAAGGTAACATCAAGTGGGCCTTGGTATTTCCCTACAATTGTTAAGTCTTGAATCAAAACATGCATGTCCATTTTTTGAGAAAACCTCTCCTAATAAACATGTATGTACTTGCATATGAACTTGATGGTAAGATTGATCCAATAACTTCTCTTTCAAAATCCAATGCCAAGTACCTAACCATCTAAAATGTACATATTTCCTTTGATTTTTTTTTACTCCGACACAAGGTGATTGTCTTCCCACATAAACTACATGGGTTAAGTTCAAAACATTAAAAATCCTTATGGGAAGCTCGTGCAATGTACCCAACTAGGATGTATAGGAATATTATGTTTGTTTCCCAAAATATTGTTTCTCTTTATGTGGTTTTGTCAAAAAAAATTCTTAATGTTGTTATGGCTTCTTAATAAGAGATAGACAATTTGTCAAAAATATTGCATGCATTCCCTTACACATAAAATCAGAAGAGATAACCACAACATCTTTATTATGGTTTGTGCAACAATAAAAGGACTAATGGTTGTTATAGCAACTACAATAAATCACTAACAATAAGCAATATAAATGTAGATCTTGATATGCAAACTAAGAGTTGTTGTAGAAGCTTCAATACATCAAGGAAACACTCAAAATTCAATCCTATGAACCTGAAAGTGATGTTTTTGTCCCTGTGAGTACCCAAATGCATAAACCCTTTATCAAGGTAGATCAACTCATGTCTGTCTCTGCGACTATAGTTTGCATAGGTCCTAGGGTGAGTGCAAGAACTTGGTGGCCAAAAAAGTGGCAAGGGCATGATTAAGAATGTGCACTTGCAGGAATGTTGTGTGTTCTTATACCTAGATTGCCTCGTAGGTTTAGTGGAAAAACCATGCACATAGTCTTGCTGGAAAAAAAAAAAATTAAGGGCCCAAGTGTGATTTGTGCCCATTGTGCACAAATCGCCCTCACACTTCTCTCATTGGGAAAATATAGTGGATCTAGAGAAGAGGAAGAAAGGGAGGATGGGGCCACCGTGTCCAAGTATGTTACATTTTTCTTAATTTTAATCCAATTCAGGCATTCCAATTTAGTATTTTGCTCCCAATAATCTAAATTTAAAAACAAAATTGTAATTTTGTATTTTAAATTAAAAAGGAACCTAATTTACATGCCATGGATTTTAAATTGTGGCATATATAAGACAATGGAACCCCAAGGCAATTTAAAATGCTCACAAGAAAACCAAGAAGATCAAAACCCCAATCCACCACCACCACATAATGTAAACATTGAAATTGATGAGGGTTTGGTTATATTGTGAACCTTTGAGGAACAATTAAGGGAGACTAGAGAACCTACTAGAGTCTCCTTGTCCACTTCTTTGGGCATCATTGTGCAGTCCATTGCAAGTGCCAAGGGAAATTGACCTCTATGCCTAATTATAGGGCACAAATATATGAGTACTATAGCATTGGTTTGGATAGAAACCAAGTCAAAGAACTGGGAATTTCAAAACAACAAATATTGCCTATTTTTAGGGATCATACAAATGGACAAGAACTACCATTGACTAGGAAACACATCTCTTGGTCATAACTGTATATCTCTGACTAGAAACTACAAAACTGGAAAACCAATAGTTCCTTGCATGTCAAGGATGGACAACAATCGAGGCCTCACGGGACACTCATTATTCATCATGCAAGGATTACACAACATATATGAAAAAAGTGGAGTCATCGCTCTGAAAATCTATGAACCTCCAGAGTATTTCAGTCCTCACTAGTCTCCTGCTCAGGTGAGTATATCTCTAAATGAAACCCAAATCCAAAGTTGAAGCTCCAATGGAAATCATGGATAGATTCCCCTCTTGTCTAGGCTCCAATGAAAATCCTGGGTGGATTCTCCTCTTGTCTAGCTAGGGTGGATATTGCACCACCAAAACCAAACAAATAGTGAAAGGTTTTTGTTAAACCCTAATGAAACAATGGCTCCAAGAACACACCAAAATGAGATATCAAATCATAATTCCAAAGTGAGGCTCTACCCCTCTTTTTATCCTTTCTCCATGCCTTCTAGGACTTTTCATTTTTGACCAAATCAAATGTAACCCTTATCCCCTTTTTGACTAAATCAAATATGACCATTATCCCCCTTTTTCATTCACTTTAGGATTAAAAAATCACTTTTAATAGAATTTAAGTAACTTTCTAATTCTAATGTCACTTTAAATACATAACATCTCCTAACTAAATGACATTAAACAACCCTTTTTGACTCCCTTTTTCTTCACTGACAATCCACAAAAGTTATTTTCACTACCAAACAAGGGAATCCAAAAATGGGGACATGACAACTCGCAGATAGTGGTGGCACTATTCAAATACTTTGTCCAACTCATTCAACTTAGCAACATCAACTTCATCATCATTGAAATCATTTTCTTCATCATCATTCTAATCCAAATCATGATCCTCAAGTTCAAGTAATCCATCCAACTTATGAGTATTAATACCATGCCTTTGCAAATCATCATTAAGAAACCCTATGCTAAAAAATGTAACTAGTCTAGAGTAATCATGAATATGAAAGAAGTTATAAGCATTCTTTTCATATCCTAAGACAAATTTGTTTCTCTTGAACTACAAATCTTCTCAAGGTTTGATAATTTTATCATTATTCTCAAACTTGTCCTCATTTTCCTTAGTGTCTTCATTAAATTTATCTATTTGATTCATGGCCATATGATCTCGATGTCATCTTGTTCACTTTTTCAACAACAGTTAATCCAAATAATGGATTATGTTGAAAAGGTATCGCTTTGAATAATTTTAATTTCAACAAATTTGAATTTATCATTTAACAACTTGTTATAAGTTTTGATAATATCAATTTTTTTATGCATAAATTGTAGACAAGTGGTCACAATATTGATTGAACATTCTCTAATTTGAATAGTTGTTTCTTATGTAGTGTCGAATTAAAGTGTGAAGAGAATTAAACAATACTTTGATCCCTACCATCATAATAAGATCATCTCAATGCCAAAAACAATGTGTCACAACAAAAATATGTCAAGTACCATAAACAAACCTCCAAGTTTCGTAGACAAGAAACAAAGTGTCAAATGGTCCAAGTGTTGCAATCGAAGACCAAAGTGTCGTAGTGCCAAATAGTGACCAATCAGGAACATCATACAGGGACCTTCATCATCACACACTTATAATCCCTCTATTTAATTTCAACATATATCAAATGAATTCAAATACATTTTCAAAGTGTGATAAACATGCAAAATTGTTGGACCTTCAATACTTCATAAGGTTTCTTACAACTCCACTTGAAAGTAAGACTCCTAAAGAATCAATGAGAGACTTAAATTTTAGCATTGTAATCAAATAATTGATGCAACAGACATCCAAAGACTTAATAAAAGAAATATTGCAAATGACCTTAAAAAGGACTTTACAAAAGAAATATTGTAGATGACCTTAAAATGTATACTTCAAAGGTGTTAGCAAATTTGTAAAGAAATATGGCAGATGACCTTAAAATGTGAGATACTTCAAAGTTGTTAACAATTTTGTATTGAAGTGGAAATGGTTGATTTCCATCTTAAAAAAAACTTTACAAAATAAATATTGCACATGACCTTAAAATGTGTACTTCAAAGTTGTTAACAAATTTGTAAAGAAATATTGGAGATGACATTAAAATGTGAGATACTTCAAATTTGTTAGAAAAATTGTAAATAAATAGCATTGTAATAAAAAAATTAATGCAATAGACATAACAAGGCTTTACAAAATAAATATTGCAAATGACCTTAAAAAGGACTTTAGCATGAGTGTAAGCTAATGATGGTCTCTCATGATGCGTTAGTGGAAATGCAAACCTGGAAAAAAAACAACATGTTTCCTTTGAGGGATTATTCAAGGTACTTTTACAATGAATTTGAATATGGTGTAAGACGTTGAAACGTAAAAAATTGAATTATATTTCTGAATATACAACTTTTATTCATAGACATTGTGAATGACTAGGTCAAATTTGATTTTTTTAAAAGTGGTATCTTATTTTTCCAACACAATATAAGGTATATGTTTTTGTTTGTGTAGGTGTTGAGTGTCTTAACGATGGAATTTTGTTCCAAAAACTTGTATACTTGTGGAGAACCCGTTTTTCTTGTGCCATGTATTTTTTGGAAATTGTTAATATTAATTTTATATTTTTTTTAAATTATCAAAGTCAACATATGCCTGAAATTACAATGTCTTTTGTTCGTGTAGGATAAAAGGGTCTAAAAATTATCAAAACTGTTTTTTTTTTAATCATAGGTATCGATCTCATCTTGTGCTACATATAACACATTTCAGAAATGGTTAAGCTGAGAAAACGTTATAGCAGAAATAAGGGAGGTATGTATTCTAGGATTTTGATACATGTGAAGACAAAAATAAATTAAAAATAATAAACAATAATATTTTTTAAATATATATATATATATATATATTTTAATTCTGCATAGCTGACTCGATCTATGTCTATAATTTCATCAACAACTAGATTTTTTTATCCTATAGAAAAATAACGTTAAAGACAAATATATAGAGGGGTCTTCACAAAAATGGAGGTTTTTATAAATTTGGAGACCGAACCACTAGTTTTTTCATCCCGAACTTAAGTTTGAGCCAACCAAGTTAGCATACACCTTGTCAATCCCACCCAAAAAAAATGAATTCAAACAAGTGCACACGTGCTTTAGGATTGTGCACATGCTCCAAGAACACATGCACACTCTTAAAAATGTTTTTCTTCCTTATCTATCTTTGTCCTTCCTCTCCTACGTCTACCCCCCACTCTCTATCTCACGCTCACTTTCCCTCTCTACTCCCCCTTTCTGTCTGTCTCTCTCTCCCTCACAGTCCTATACATGGAAATATTTAGACATCACAAGGCATGGAAATACCTAGAGCTAGACATTACCTTGGCATGTCTCAGATTCTCACACTCACTCCCTCTCTATTCCCCCCATCTCTCTCTCTCTCTCTCTCTCTCTCTCTCTCTCTCTCTTCCCCTTTGTACCTCACTCCCCTCTCTCTTCCAATTCTATTCCAACTTTTCTCTCTCTCATCATTGTTAGTATCAGTCTCACTCTCTCTTCCCCTCTTTATCTCTCTATTCCCCCTCTTTGACTCCCTCTGTATCCCACCCTTCCTCTCTCTCTCTCTCTCTACCCATCTTATATGTCTCCCTCTTTTCTTCCCTTCCTCTCACTATCCCTCTCTCTAACCCCCCTCTCTTTCTCCCTCTCGTCCCTCTCACACTCTGTATCTACCCCTCCTCTTTATCTTGCTCTCTCCCCGCCCCTCCTCCCTCTCTGTCTCTACCCCTCCTCTTTGTCTTGTTCTCTCCCCCTCTTACACTCTCTCACACACTCTCTCCCCAGCCCCCCTCATCCATATGCCCCCCCTCCCCGTGCCACTATATATCCTTTATCTCTCCTACATCTACCTCTATCTCCTACATTTACTTCTCTCTCTACCCCCCTCTTTATTTTCCTCTCTCTCCCTCTCACACTTTCACACATTCTCTATTTCCTTACTATGCCTTTCTCTCTCTCCATCCCACACAAACTTTCTACCCCCCTATATGTCTTCCTCTCCCTCCCTCTCACACTCTAACACACTCATTCTCTCCATCACCTCCTTGTCTTCCTCTCTCTCCCTCCCACACTCTCACACACAAACTTTCTATACCCCCTCTATGTCTTCCTTTGTCTCCCTCCCACACTCTCACACACACATTTTCTATCCCCCCTATATGTCTTCCTCTCTCTCCCTCGCACACTTTAACACACTCATTCTCTACCTCCATTCTTTGTCTACCTCTCTCTACCTCCCCTCTTTTTATACCTATTTCTTCCTCCCACATTCTCACACAAACAATTTTTGTCCTCCATTAATATATTTATATATCTATACCCCCCCTTTCTCTCACAATAAGTCTCCCTCTCTCTCCACCCCCTCCTCCCTCTCTCTCTCTCTCCCTCTCTCTCACTATATTTCCACTCACAATCAATCTCACTCTCTCCACCCCATCCTTGTCTATCCCCCCTCTCTTTCTTGCTCTTTCCCCCCTCTCACACTCATACATTCTCTCTCTACCCCCCTCCTCCCTATATCACTCCCCCTCCATCCCACTATCTCTCCTCTCTTTCTCTCCTACATCTACCACATCTTTCTCTCTCTCCTCTACTCTCCCCCCATTTCTCTCTTTATATCCCTCTACCCTCCCTTCCCTATATCTCCCCTTCCTCTCACAATTATTCTCACTCTCTCTCTAGTCTCTACTCCCTCCCTCTCTCTCTCCCCATCCCTCTCACTATCTCTCCTCTCTCTCTCATACATATACCCCTCCCCACTTTCTCTCCCCCCCCTTCCTCTCACTCTCTCTCTACCCTCTCTCTTTGTCTCCCTCTCCCTCCCTCTCACACACTCAAACACTACTTGTCCAACCCCCCTCTCTTTCTTTCTCTTCCCCCCCTCTCACACTCACGCATTCTCTTTGTAGCCCCATCCCCCCTCTATCTCTCCCCCTCCCTCTTTATATCTCTCCTCTCTTTCTGTCTCTCATTGTTAGTCTCACTCTCACTATATCCCCCTCCCTCTCTCTTCTCTATTCTACCCCCATTTCTCTCTTTATATATCTCTACCCCTGTTTCCCTCTATCTCCCCCCTTCC